>JBBPBX010079848.1:0-16299 GCA_038048925.1 Garcialebias charrua
CGCTCTCTTCCATTCCCAATGTAACACACATCTGCTGGTGATGAGAATCCTGAATAGTTCCCAACATGTAATCATAAATATCCTGCCAGCTCTGCTCATAAGAAACAACAGCCTATGGCCATATGTGCACCAAAAGGGAAGCGTGTATTCCAAACGTTTGAGATTAATTATCACAGCATTGGAGCGCTCCACTGAAAAACACCCTTCTAGTCTGGGAAATGGAAAAAAGCTGTGGGACAACAAGAGGTGTTGCAAGCAGAGTGAGGGAATATTCAGTAAGAGTTGATGTGCAAAATGAGCATGCAGTAACTTCCTGCTGCTACTAATGTGATAAATGTAGCCTGGTTAAAACCAGACCCTTGTCCTTCACTTCGCTTCGTACTAGGGTCTGGCATTTCTCCCATAGACAACGATTTCTCCGGTAGATTTTTGACCGGACCAATCAGAGAACAGAAGGCGGAGTTTTGTTAGTTTAGCCTGGCGAGGTCCAGGCTATTCAGATAAATAGCTCAGAAACCACTCGGTGGATATTTTTTCTGCTACCAGTGTGTAATTATATGGCTCTAATTTACTGACTGTTGGCCTAGATGAAACATTTGAGATAAAATTCGATTTTTTATAATTTATTTTCGTAGCGCACCCGAGGCTGTTTGGAAAATGTCAAACCGAAACAATTTAAATCCAGCAGATTTGACCATTTCGTGAATTGATTTAGGAACTGTTAAGCTCAGGAACACTTCTGATATAACGTCAGCTAAGAAATATATTTTTTCTCAGCAAAGAAATAATAGTTTTTTACCTTGTTTTCTTGAAAATTCCTTCGTGGCGGCAGCCATTTTAACTGACGACGTCAGTCGACGTCGTTCAAAACTCCGCCTTCTGTTCTCTGATTGGTCCGGTCAAAAATCTACCGGAGAAATCCTTGTCTATGGGAGAAGTCCCAGACCCTAGTACGAAGCGAAGTGAAGGACAAGGGTCTGGTTTTAACCAGGCTAGGATAAATGCTGTTGCTGATACGATCATCCTCTTGTTGAGATGTAGGGAGATCATGATGCTGCTTGATGCTGAACCAGTGAAGAAATACCGTATGTCTCAGCACCCTTTTGGAGTCTCCTGCTCACATTTCCTGTCTCTGAATAAAGACCAGTAGTGAAAATGCATGGTTTTCATCAACATTACAGTGAGGTACCGGTAAGTACTCAGACTTTAGTGAGTGAACACAAGGGTGAAAGCGGAAAGCTTGGCAAACAAACAATGAGCTATCCACAAGCCAAAACCCAAAATTTACAGTGTTGTTCCATCAAGAGTCATAAAGCATTTGTTCCAGATCAAGACTTTCAAGGAAAGATGAGAGAGAGCCCTCCCCCATCCAAAGCTTTCCAAAGAAAATATATACATTGGAGCACAAAATCAACACAACGTGCTCTGCACATGTGTCTCACTCTGAATCCTCATGTCCCTTGGTGAAATTAAAATGGGCTGCCACTCAGATGTTCATAGTTCACTTCATTTTGTGCCCATGATGATTCCTGGTTGCTGCTGATTGACAAAACGTACTGCAGGGAGCATGTTTTACTACAAAGGTCTGGATTCTGGCATTTTAAAAGCCAGCAGAGTCCAGTGGCCAACAGAAACAGTGTGCTTGATGACTATGAAGCTTTTACAGGCAGCCCATTTGTGTCCGCAGAGCGAAGAGATCTGGGACAAGGAAACAAGGGCTGGCAAGATGGATTCTGGGTCCTGTTCACTCCAGGAAATAGCTTCCACAGTTGGAAGGCAGAGTTGGGGGGGCTCTATACAAAACTTCTTCTTAACTTTGTTACTCTATTCTTGTAACATCATTAGTTCAGTTCTGCTTTAAAACCAACTCTACTTAGAAGATGAAGTGACACAGTTCCTTCCACCTCCGGGGGACATTATTAGAAAAACTTGTGATGTGTGATATTGTTGTTTAATATAGTCATCAAAGCAGACCCACATTTCCTTCCTCCTCACTTTCTTTCCTGTCATCACCACAGACGAAACCAGGTGTGGGAATCAAGGCCAGTCAGAGAACTGAACAAATGTATTACATTATTAGCATAAACACATGGTACAGTACATGGAATATAACAATCTATAATTTACTGCAGTTCAATCAGTCCTTTGTGCCTACAATTTAGTCCTCACTGATATTGTGATGATGGTAAAAAAATTTAAACATATTGTACACACTGCCTGCCACTAAAGTCCTCCCTGAATCACTGAATGTCAATGATTACTGACAAGTTAATGTGCTTTTTATTCAAACTAATCATACGTCATTTCCTCATGAGAACACTGACTGCTGAACAAGTTTGAACTGAGATGTTAACGCTAAATGAAGCTGAATTCTAGCTAAAATGTGAAAAAAGCAAAACACCAGCTAAGTTAAAAACAGCGAAACACTAGCTATAAATACAGCCAAACACTAGGTAAACATTGCAAATGGAAACTTTTAGCTGAAAGCAATAAAAGGCTACCTAAAATGTTATAGCAGCAAAACAGTGCATTGAGACTAAAAGTATCAAAAGGTGACCCAAAAGGCAAAAGTAGATAAATGTTAGCTAAAATCAAAAAATTATCAAACACTAGCTATAAGCAAAACACTTAGTAAAAGTTGTAAATGCTAACTTATATAGGAAAGAAACAAAAGGCTAACTAAAATCCTAAAACAGTAAAACTGTGGCAAGAAGCTAAATGTAATAAAAGCCTACTTAAAGGTAAAAGTAAATGATAGCTAAAAGCTAAGAATAGAAAAAGGCTAGCTAAAAATGCAAAAGATAAATGTAACAAAAAGGTGGCTGAAAGCAAAATGTCACATAAGGTTGACTAAAAGTTACAAGTAAATTGATATCTAAATCCAAAAAGTAGCAAACATTTTTAAACATAACAAGGCTTGCTAGAAATTGAAAGTAGCCAAAGGTTAGCAAAAAGCTAAAAGTAGCAGGATCATAACTAAAACTAAAAGAAGCATGATAATAAATAAACAGAGCAAATATGCTGGAGCTGATTTAAAAAAATTCTGTTTAAGGAAACTGACGCCAAAAATACACTACACGCGTTGCAGCTCCGCCCCGCTCCGGTCCGACCTCCGCAGCAAATACGCACCCATTATAATCAATGACAGAATTTACACTGGCTCCACACGGCGGCGGCGAGCTGCGGAGAGCGGACGGCAGTCCGTCAAAATTAGAAATTTTTCTATTTCTGCCGGATGACGGAGCTGTGCCGGAGTCAACTTTTGAAGATTACGTCGCACCAACAGGAAAAGGAACGAGCACAACTTCCGTATTTACAAAATAAAATCACCACAGGCGGACTAATCCTAGCTCTATACGGATTTATTTGTACAAAAATGCTGTCAAACTATCATTTATGACTATTCTATGACTAAACTATTATATTTATGACTATGACTACGCCTAATAACGCAATACAAGAAATAAATAAATAAAAAAGTATTTTATTCTGAAATGTAAACATCACTTCCTGTTGCTCAAACCATGTAGCTCATTTACGAGAGAAGATCAAGGCAGCAGTCTCTCTACAGTTGTTCTCCATCTTCCACCGAATGAATTGTTTTGTTCTGACTTACTTATTTATCACTTGATTTATCGCGCGATCTCGCACGTGTCTCGGAGCGGCGCATCCAGGTGGACCTGAGCGGAGCGCAGGCAGTGGAAATTGGACTCGCTCAGCTGCGACCTGCGGACCGGAGCGGGGCGGAGCCGCGTGCAGTGTATTTTTGGGGTAAGAGATCTCAATTATTTTCTACGGGAGGAACATATTTGTGAATAAAAATCAAATACTGTATCTTCAAAATAATAAAAATTACAAAAAACAAAAGTCAGAGTGTCCTGAATGAGCCGAATGTTTTGAAAGACAATGAATGCCTAACGCCAAAATTACACCACACGCGTTACGGCTCCGCCCCGCTCCGGTCCGACCTCCGCAGCAAATACGCACCCATTATAATCAATGACAGAATTTACACTGGCTCCGCACGGCGGCGGCGAGCTGCGGAGAGCGGACGGCAGTCCGTCAAAATTAGAAATTTTTCTATTTCTGCCGGATGCCGGAGCTGTGCCGGAGTCAACTTTTGAAGATTACGTCGCACCAACAGGAAAAGGAACGAGCACAACTTCCGTATTTACAAAATAAAATCACCACGGGCGGACTAATCCTAGCTCTATACGGATTTATTTGTACAAAAATGCTGTCAAACTATCATTTATGACTACGCCTACAAACGCAATACAAGAAATAAAAAGAAATACAAGAAATAAATAAAGTATTTTATTCTGAAATGTAATACATCACTTCCTGTTGCTCAAACCATGTCCTGTCGCTCATTTACGAGAGAAGATCAAGGCAGCAGTCTCTACTGTTGTTCTCCTTCTTCCACCGAGTGAATTGTTTTGTTCTGACTTACTTATTTATCACTTGATTTATCGCGCGATCTCGCAATTCCCGCGCATGCGTCTCGGAGCGGCGCATCCAGTCGGACCTGAGCAGAGCGCAGGTAATGGAAATTGGACTCGCTCAGCTGCGACCTGCGGAGCGGGGCGGAGCGGAGCCGCATGTAGTGTAATTTTGGGGTAAAACAGCACAAGTGTGTGTGTGGGGTAAAGGCTGAATTAACATTCACAGTGCTGAAACAGAATATTTTGTCATTATTATTATTTTGTATTATTTTGTCCTCCTACACTAAGATGCATGATTTCTACACAGCTCGCAGACTTAAATGCAAGTTGACTGTTCACCAGCAACACGTCAGCATATGTTTTATTGAGTTTATTACAGAATTAGATAATAACTCACCATAAATTGTAACCTTAAATGAGCCCTTTATCCCTTGTGTCCACCAGAAAGAAGACTTTCCAATAAGGATGAATTGATCTACCTTTTTTTTAAACTTCCGATCAGATCCCGATACTTAAATCTGGGTATCGGCCGATACCGATCCCATTCCGATATCGTCATCATCATTGATTTTATATGAGGCTGTAATAATCTCCTCTCAATTACAATGTGTACACATATATACTGTATATGCATGCATGTCCAAAAAGGCAACTTGAGGTATGGTTTTATTAATGTTGGATAAGTTTCAAAGTTACAATTAAATCCTGCTAACAAAAAACGTGTTTTATTTTATTCCTAGCTTTATAGTGGATAATAAAGTGATTCATTTAAGTGATTGTTTGTTTAAAGTTATTTTATATATTCTTTTAAATAAGGGGGTGGTATAAGAAAATTTCTTCTTCTTTCTGCACTCTTTTCATTCAATGGTTTCTTTTTGATGACTTTGTTTTATTTTGTCTCTTTTAAATGAATGAATAAATGAATTAAATTAAATATTAAATAGCTTTACATCTGCTAAGTTCATGGCATAAACCAACACAGACATGTTCCTGCTTTTGGTATTTTACATTGCTTTATAATGTAGATGTTTATGTTTCATTTTTTACACTGTGGTGTAGTGATAATGGCAGTCGACCCCTGATCGGAAGGTTGGAGGTTCGAATCCCGCATCCGCCCACCATGTGTCGTTGTGTCCCTGGGCAAGACACTTAACCCCGAGTTGCTCCCGGTAGGTCTGGATGGCGCCTTGCAAGGCAGGCTACCACTACCGGTGTATGAATGTGTGAATGAATGGGTGGATGGCTGGTATTGTAAAGCGCTTTGGGGCTCCTCACAGGGGGCTAGAAAGCGCTATATAAATAAGCTCCATTTACCATTTACCATTTATACAGTTTTCTTGTCATTTTTAATTAATATGCTTTTTTTACGACTGTGTACTGTTGTACTGATAAATATCTCCTGGAGGGTGAACTACATTGTGGCTGCAAGTATCAAGCTGGGAAATCCTTCATTTTCTACAACTGATAGCTGTTGGTCATTAATTACGATGAAGTTTAGTAACTTCTTGGTGAACATTTGAGCTCCGTGGCTTCAGCGGAGTGTTTTTCTTGTCCAATCCGGGGCGGGCAGCCTGATTTCGGTCAGCCGCTCTCAGCCTGTCCCTCCTACAAGACAGGCAGACAGAGCGGGTCGGACTGGACATGGCTGGACGGGTTGGGATGCCTGTGTTTCGGTTCAGCGAGAGTGGCATTCCGCGGAAGCCCCGGAGCTCGAATGTCCAACGTAAAACTAACTTGACCGCAGTTTAATGTGGCGCTATGTTTCTGCAGACATTGCACATTGCTGTCTTGCGGTGTACATATAGTGTAAAATATTTCCACATATGTTACTATGAAAAGTTGGCTTGCTGTTAGCTACAGTGCTGCTCACTCAGTCCTCATGTTGTAGCTGGCTGCAAACTATGAAATGGATTTCCTGAATGTGAGGCAGGTCTTGTTAATATGGGTTCATGAGACACGCCTCTGTTCAGGAAATCCATTCCATAGTTTGAAGCCAACGTGCATCATGGATCGAAAATATCAGCAGGTTGGATCGGAAAAATCTGGTACGTTAATTATGTTGGTATCGGAGGACGATACCGGATCGGATCGGCCTTATCCCTACTTTCCAACCAACTTGTGTATTTAACATTAAGAAGCTCTACACTCAAACAACAATTACAACACCACTAATGACCAATAACATTCTGTAGAGCAAGAGACTAGTTCAAAATCTCCAGCTGTGATCCGACCACAGTGTTGATTTGAAAAACACATTTATGACAGAGAAAGAAAAAACATGAATTTTGTGTGTTCAAGAATTACAAGGACCTTGATTTCCAAAGGAAAATGTAATAATAATAATAATGAATTCAATTTATAACGCACTTTTCATTAATGAAAATCTCAAAGTGCTACAAGGTGCAACAGAATTAAATGTCAATAAAACAAGTAAAAAAACAAGTAAAATCAATAACAATATCAACTAAGATCAAAAGTAGAATCATGAGGAGGTAGAGTATGCTCGGTCGAAAAGAAAGGTCTTCAAGCCGCTCTTAAAGTCAACCACAGACTGTGGGGCTCTCAGACAGTCAGGAAGAGAGTTCCACAGGCGGGGGGCAGCCACACTGAAAGCCCGGTCTCCCATGGTCCTTAATTTGGTTCTCGGAACGTGAAGGAGATTACTGTTCTGTGACCGCAGCGAACGGGTGGATGAGTATGGAATAAGAATATCCTTCAGATAATCTGGTGAAGTTCCGTGTAAGCATTGATGTGTAATGAGAGCAGTTTTGTACTGAATTCTGTAGGCGACAGGAAGCCAATGAAGGTTATGGAGAATGGGCGTAATATGTTCAAATTTACGAACTCTCAACAAGATCCTTGCTGCACTGTTTTGAATATATTGAAGTTTTTGTAGGTTTTTGGCAGGGATTCCAATAAACAGGGAGTTGCAGTGTAAAATGTACTTTCATCAGGGAACATAACTTTGGACCACTCAGCAACAGTCGAGACGCATCTGACGCTGTCTCTTGCTCAAGAGTGGCTTGACACAAGGAATGCGACAACTGAAACCCATGTCTTGCATATGTCTGTGCGTGGTGGTTCATGAAGCATTGACTCCAGCTGCAGTCCACTCTTTATGAATCTTCCCCACATTTTAGAATGGGTTTTGTTTCACCATCCTCTCCAGGGTGCAGTTATCCCTATTGCTTTTACACTTTTTTCTACGACATTGTTTCCTTCCCTTCACCTTTCTATTAATGACTGTCAGGTCAGCAGGCTTCCCCATGATTGTGTAGCCTACAGAACTAGACTGAGAGACCATTTAAAGGGCTTTGCAGGTGTTTGAGTTAATAAGCTGATTAGAATGTGGCACCAGTTGTCTTCAACATTGAACCTTTTCACAATACAGGTAGTCCTCGAGTTACGACGGTCTCGAGTTACGACGTTTCGTGGTTACGACACATCTCCCATTTACTATGAAAAGCCTTATTTTGAGGTACGCAGTTAAACGTCGTGACGCAGCAGCGGAAGAATACAGTATTGAACTGTATGCAGTGCAGGAATACGGCGGATGGACCGGTTTTATGTCGTATATGTAGCGGCGGAGGAATACACTGCACTGTACTGTGAATGCGGTTTTACGTCGTAAACGGAATCTGGCGGATGGACCAGTTTTACGTCGTAACGTAGCGGCGGAGGAATACACTGCACTGTACTGTGAACGCGGTTTTACATCGTAAACTGAATCCGGAATACGGCGGATGGACCAGTTTGATGTCGTAAACGTAGCGGCGGAGGAATACACTGCACTGTACTGTGAACGCGGTTTTACGTTGTAAACTGAATACGGTGGATGGACCGGTTTTACGTCGTAAACGTAAAGCAGCAGCGGAAAATATTGTACTTTATGCGGTGCAATGGTGTAAAATATTGTACGGTACGTGGTGCGGCAGCGGAAAATATTGTACTGTATGCGGTGCAGCGGCAGAGGAATACTGTACTGTACTGTGAACACGGTTTTACGTCGTAAACGGAATACAGGTACGGCGGATGAACCGAGGAGAACTGCATCAACAGTATCCTGGTAGGCCATGAACTCTTTTTGCGCTTCATTATGGCTCCCACACGTATGTGTTTTTTGGTAATTATGTAGGGTACTGTGTTAGGACAGGCTAAGTACTTGGTAATACAGTACTGTACATATATGGTGCAGTATGTACTTATATTCCGACTTACGTCGAAAATCGGTTTACGACGCCGCGTAGGAACAGATCTACGTCATAAGTCGAGGACTACCTGTATTCTAATTTTCTGAGATACTGAATTTGGGGTTTTCATTAGTTGTTGGTTGTAATCCTCAACATTAAAATATATAAACATTTGAAATATATCAGTCTGTGTGTAATAAATGAGTATAATATACAAGTTTCACTTTTTGAATGGAATAACTGAAATAAATTTACTTTTTCATGATATTCTAATTTCATGACCAGCACCTGTAAATGTAGAACCACTAGACTGAGGAACAGCTTCTACCCTGAAGCTGTTAAGACTCATGAATCCCTAACCAGGATGATCACTGAAAAAATTACTGTAATGCCACTTGACTGATAATATGTGCTGCTGATTATCCATGCTGTTGATCTCATGCTGATGATTTATTTCATGATTCTTTATTCATTCGTACTCATCTGCTCACACAGATTCATGTTCGTGCTGTTGTTGTTCAGCGTATTGTTTCTGTATTTTTAGTGTTTAGCGTATTCTTAGTTTAGTGTATCACAGTTCATATCTTAAATCTTTTACTGTTTTTCTTTTACAATTTATACTTTTGTTAGATGTAACTGGAACCCTGTGTACACAATTTTGTTCTATCACATGTACCACATGTGATGAGAATGACAACAAAGAACCTTGACTTGACCGATTTTTTTATTTTTTTTTAATCTCTGCCTTTGTCCTAGTTTATTAATGTTCAGCACTTTGGTTTCAACTTGTTTTTAAATGTGCTTTATCAATAAATTTGGCCTGACAGCTTACCTAGAACTTTTCTACTTTTAGCTATTAGCTAATGTTTTGTTAGGTTTACCTATAGCTTTGCTGTAGATTTTAGTTAATGTAATGCCACTATCAGAGAGCCTTTAGCTACTTTTAACTACGGTAATACCTCACTACTTTAAGTGATCATCTGCTACATTTTAGCTATCCATATACTGCCGTTGGCTAGCCTTTTACTACTTTTACTTTTGAAGCTTAACTAGCACTTTTCTACTTTTAGCTATTATTTACCTTTTTGCTACTTTCAGTTTTTAGCTAGAATTGTGTTATTTTTATCTAGTTTTTCTACTTTTAGCTACATTGTTTTGCATTTAACTACTGTTGTGCTTTTGTAAGCCTGCTGTGCTTTATAATCTGATCTTTTTGTTTTCATCAGAACTCAATTTTGACTTTTTCAGTAAATTTCAGAGTTCATTCAGCTCTCAGTATTCACACTTCAAATTGACAAAAATTACAGTTTATCTGGTAAAGTATGCGTCATACAATTCTAACAAATAATATAAGCTAAAGGTGTCTCCATTTTAAATATTTTCCACCTATTAAAGGGGACCAATTATAGGTCCTATAAATTTTTATGGTATGTCTGTGGGCTATCCAGACCATGTTCATTCAATTTAATACACAAAATAATTCTTAGATAATAAAATTTCCCCTTTCTAGTTCTGCCTTTTCTGACTTCCGTTCAGAATGAGCCGTTTATGATAATGAGCTCTGAAGGCCACGCCCTTCAAAAATCTGTTTACATTAACTCCGCCCTCCAAAGGGGACCCTGAGTCAGACCCAGAGGCAGAAGACGTGAAAAAATAATAGCAGTAGGCTACTGTGAAAAAAATAAATTCAAAATTTTACATTACATTACTGTAGTGGGCATGAAGAAATATTTTTTCTCAGGAAAGAAATAATTGTTTTTACCGTGTTTTCTTGTAAAGTCCTTCGTGTGGGCTCGCTTCTGTGGCCGGCCGCCATTTTGGGCAGGGCAAATGAGGCGCTGACGCGTCGCGTAGGCCGCTGAGAAACATCCATAAGTTCACCCTCCATGTTAAAAACTCTTCGTCTGACTCTTCGAAAACAAGCAATAAGGCTGCAGAGTAACACACTGGCTGCTAACTGCTTAGTGCGAGCACCGCTTTTTTTTCACGGACCACATCCGGCGCTGACCGGATATGGTCCGTGAGCAGTCGTCCGGTTGATTTAAGAGCCCGTAAATAAGTTTTTTCGTTTTTACTGATAGATAATTAGTTATTAGCGGTACTGCATTTTAACAACAACGAAACATCGAACTCTAGTAGTCATTGTGCTGAGATGAACTCAGGAAAAACAACCGTGACGTCTTTTATACTGAAGTGGGTGGAGCCTCACCAGGGGTTGCTAGGTGAGTGGCTGGACTCAGGTTGGGGTGGGTTGTCCCAGAGCCATATAAAGTGAGAGTTGCGACACTTCCATAGAGATCCGTTGTAAGAATGGAATGCGGAAGTCACGTGGGTCATGGAGGGGGCGATTTGTTCCATGCTCTGTTTAACAGTCTGACTCTGCCTGCAGTAGCGCTCCGTTGCCGCCAGAGGGCGCAGCTCCACAAGGTTTCCATGGCCGTTGTTTGGAACGATTGACTGCCAGTTGGCGACTTCAAAGAGTGTCAGAACTCTCTATATATACGGCTCTGGGTTGTCCTACGGCTTGTGACATCACAAGCGCCAGGATTTGAAATCTAGACATTTATATCACTGAAAAATAAATATACTTAGAGTAAATATACCACTGGGTGCATTTTTTTGGTCCTAGGACTGTTTTTTTAAGAAGTACATACCCAAAGTTGAGTAAAAAAAAAAACATTAAAAAGTGAATTTTGCATATTAGGTCCCCTTTAAAGAAAGAAGACAGTGTTTCTTTAAATTTGAAGCTAAATGTGTTTAACCAGGAAAAGCAGAGCGTTTTACTGGTATTGTAGTGATGAAAGAAATTATCAGCGAAGTGAAGCCCAGTGATTGTGCGGTCAGCAGTGCATTGTGGGACATTTCACTTTTACGGCATGTTAAGGACGTGCCACAGTGGAAAGAAGCAGAGAAGAAGAGCAACGTCTGGGGCTCCTCTGGGTTGCGTCTCTGCAAGTCAGGCTGGCAATCTATACAGCAACAGCTCGCTGCCAGAGGCTCGGGCTGTCACTTACACAGGAAATATTTAACACCTAATTCAATGGGGGGCTCTGGAGTCGATAAAAACCATTAGCTCAGCTTTGTCGGATTTCCAGGATCTCCCTGTTCAGAATTCAATCGTGAAGAACTGCATTTGTGTGTCTGGTAATAATTGCACAAAAAAGGTCACAAAGGGGTAAAAAGAAAAAAAGAGCTGAAACTCCAGTTTGTATTCAGAAACACTTTGGATATACAGATTTGGTCAGATGAACAGCTAAACATGTGCAGCTAATCAACCTAACTAATCTGACACCTCGGTGTGTCACATCAGACTTTTATTTGAAAGTGAGCAGAGGTGAAAACAGATTGCTCAGCTGAGGCAATGGTTTCAACATTTTTAGTCACAACAAGACATCTGACAGGACTGTTGGTCTTAATGACGGTCGTCTGCTGTTTTCTGTCTGCTGCCTCTCATATGTACAGATGTTTACCATCATGCTGATCAGCTAGTCTCAGCAGAAGCAAAACTCATCGGCCGTACGTGATCAGAGTCATGAATGACAGGCTCTGTCCCTGTCTGTTTCTTTATGTTTATTTGTGTTCCCCTCCTGTTTGTTGTTCTGATCTTTGTGATTTCTGTTCCTGTGTACCTCATTCATTCAGTTCTCTGTCATTTCCCACTCACTCCTCAGTCTGTCTCTCTTGTCTCAAGCCTTCAGTCTTAATCATTCACACCTGTCTCATCAGCTACCTGCCCAGGTGCTCTCATTACTCACTCTCCCTCTGTCTTATAAAAAGCCTTTTCTCTCCTTTACTCTTCGTCCGGTCATTGTTCTGTATTGCAATCAGACGTCTTGGTCCTCCTCCTGTGTTACTCTGAGGTCCTTTCCAGTCTTGTTCCTCATCGTGTTTTCCAGAGTAAGTTTTGTTGCCTCGACAGCATTTTGTTTTTGACGTTTAAATACATTTATTTGTATTTAAACCCCTGCCTCGTTCGCTTGCTTGCACGTGGGTCTAAAACCAGAGGATCCTGACAGTAAATGACTGAGAAACCTCATGCAAGATCTCACAAGATGTGTTAGCTTTTAAAGTATGTGTATGCTACATGCACGTAGCCAGGGGGGTTCACGGGGTTCGAACAAACTGCCCACTTTGCCTATGAAGTCCCGCCTACAACTCCCGCACAAAACAAGTTCTGTGTTAAGAGAGGTGGAAAGAGAAGGTATGGAGAAACCGCTAATGTCGACCCGGTTAACACGCGTCGTGGTTCACTGGAAGCGCGTCGGGTTGCCAATCCAAACTTTATCTCAACTCGGGTTCGATCCTCACTTGGTTGAACTTATTTTACGTTTGTCTTTTATTGGATTTAAAACAAGGAGTTTGTGTTAACCACAGGCATAACACAAACTCCTTTTTTTTAATCCAATAAAAGACAAACGTAAAATAAGTTCAACCAAGCGAGGATCGAACCCGAGTCGAGATAAAGTTTGGATTGGCAACCCGACGTGCTTCCAGTGAACCACCGAGGCGTGTTGCTCTTTCAAGGTCCATGTTTTCTTTAAACGAACCGCCCCTCATAAAATCCTGGCTACACTCATGATGCTAGCTCTGAGTAGCCCACTGTAGGTAAAACTCACTGAGCTACAGACATTACGGTGTATACTAAGGTCTATTAGAGGTGGCAGCCATCTTGAATTGAGTGAACGAATGGTTAATCTGCATCAGTCAGTCTACATCAAATTATTAATTTTAAAAGGTTTATTAAAATGTATTAAGTGGTTTATGATATATTTTGCTAACAAAAGACAGAGTACACTCAAAGCTGTCATTTTAAAGGAGACCACATATAGGTCTTTAAAAATTTTATGTTATGTCTGTGTGCTATCTTGACAATATTAATTCATTTTAATACACAAAATAATTCTTAGATAATCAATTATACCCTTTTTAATTCTGCCATTTTTAACTTTCGTTTTGAACGACCGGTTTCTGATACAAGTTCTGAAGTCCACGCCCTTCAAAGATCTGTTTACGCCCTCTGTAACAGCCAGTATCTGTAATGTGTTGTTGTTTTAAAATTAGCTCTTTTTTTATTACTCATTTGACTTACTGTTAGTGCTAGCTTAAGATAACTTACCGAAACCCGTCTGAGCGCGCCGCAATTTGCTGCTCCTTTTAGCATGAGACCACCCGAATCCGAAGCTAATGTTAGCTTGTTCCTCTTCCGGTGTTCGCCAGCTCCGCTCGTTGCACGCGGAGATTTTGGGAGTTATCGCTGTTCCAGTCAAGACAACACAAAGTTCACCAAGTGTCTCCCGTAAATTAATCCGTAAGGAGAAGGTCCTCGCTGCTGCGAGGCTGCTGCGAGGCTGCTGCGAGGCTGTACAGTTGAAGCTCCGCTCCATCGCGCCAGAAGAGGGTCCCGTTGCCGCCGGTCCCTACGCCGGGGGTCCGCTCGTTTAATTTTTGCCGGCTGCGCGTTGGGAGCGATCGCAAATACACTAAAAATTGAACTAAAACATAAAAATAACAATTATACTTTATTTATAAAGCCATTTAAAAAAAACACAGCTGCAACAAAGTGCTGTACACATGAAATTAAGAACATATAAACAAAAGATGAGATGAAATCATGAAAAACAACAGTCATGTGTTTAATACAGAAGTGGGTTGAGCCTAACCAGGGGTTGCTAGGTGAGGGGCTGGACTCAGGTTTGAGGTGGTTGGCTGCGGTTTGTGACGTCACAAACCGCAGGAAGTGGGAAACGAAGTGTATTTATCAAAGATAAATAAATCTACTTAGAGTAAATAAACCACTGGGTGCATTTTTTTGGCCTTAGGACTGTTTTTTTATGAAGTAAATACCCAAAGTTGAGTAAAAAAACCATTAAAAAGTGAATTTTGAATATGTGGTCCCCTTTAAATAAAAAATGTTGTGGAATGTGCTGCATCCAAAGTTCAGCTACTACTAAGACATAAACGATCAACTCAGCATCCATAATATGGACTGGGATGGAGATGGCAGCCATGACAGGTCAGAGCCTGAGGCTGAAGCTGGAAGGGGGCCAGGAACTGAACCACAATGGCAGGATGGCAAGGCAGCGACACAGAAAACTCCAAAAGTGCGTCACGGTCGTACACGTAACATGGTTGTACAGTGTAGGTGTAAAAAAAGTTCAAACAAAAATAATAGGAACAAAAAAGGTGAGGTTTTTGCAGATGGTGGTGAGAGCTCTGCTTCGACTCATCAGTGCTGCCACACTGCAGCGCACGTGACATCACTCTAGTGACATATTGTAATAAATACAGTAGGTTAAAATATAACACAGTAACATCAACCTTGTGTTTGTGGAAATTTCCTCAAAGAAGACGTCATTCACGTCATGAAATGAGTAACACATCCCCAAAATGACCGAACACACATTTTATTGTGCAGGAAGCCCTTCAAAGTGAAGGTGATGGTCTCTAATATTACTGAGTGATGAAAGCAGCTGTCAGGCAGGTGGAACGAAGTCTCATGAGGTCTGACGGAGGCAGATTATTGTTCTTCGTCAAACAGGCAGTGACAGAAAAGAATGTGGGCGGAACAACACGTTCTTAATTAAACAAATGTGCGTGTGCATGTAAATTTGCACAATCAGTACATATTTCACCTTGGCTTTCATGGCAGGATGTTTTGTGTTTGAGAAGTAAGCAGGAAACACTCAAGCACATGTGGAAGTCATTTGCGTACCTGAACCTGCATTCCTGCACAATGCAGTGGTGTTAAGATGCAATTGAAAACGATTGCTTCAAGGAGGCAGAAAATACAGACAAGCCTTTAGAACCACTACAGTTAAATAAAAAAAACTTTTCATATAACATAATGAAGGCATGGCTTTTGGCTTGCATTTTACTCTTTCTCATGTAATACACAGGCTTTACTAAGGCTCTCCATTTTTACATTTTATATTGGTTCCCAGAGACGCCCCTTGGTGCCTTCACTAAATTTTGCTGGTTCCCCAGGGGCCCTGGCTGTGGCTGCACCAATATATCCCTCACTTCTTTCCTGCATCTATTTGTACCCTGGTCCTGACCAAATCCTACGACCTTAAAAAAAAGCCAAAAACGTTAGAAGCAAGAAAACATTATGTTCCCTTACAAATACACCGATGTCTCTGTCTCTGAGGGATTTCAGTAGGAATGTTTGTAGTTTTCAACACGAGTGTTTATCTGGACTAGAACTGAACCAGCAAGTAAACTTTTATGTTTTTAGTGCAAGATACTCAAATGGGTAGGAGTTACACTGCATATGAGCCAAAATCTAACAGCTAAAATTAGCCAAACAAAAGCTGAACACTAATTATGACCAAACAGTAACTAAACGCTAAGATGCTGGTGAAGATTCACAGTCGTCCAGGACATGATAAAATAAATAAAAAAGGCGTTCAATGCAAGATCAACTGGACTTTATTTGTTACAGAAAACGTTTCGACCTATATCCAGAGGGCTTTATCAATTCTATTAGTAATTATTATTAATTAATTCTATTATTAAAGTAGAATTGATAAAGCCCTCTGGATAGAGGTCGAAACGTTTTCTGTAACAAATAAAGTCCAGTTGATCTTGTATTGAATGCCTTTTTTTGATTAAACGCTAAGATCAGCAAAACATAAGCTAAAAACTAAAACCATCAAAACAGTAGT
>JBBPBX010079849.1:0-16298 GCA_038048925.1 Garcialebias charrua
ACCATCACCCTCAGCACTGGCTCTCCTCAGGGATGTGTGCTGAGCCCTCTTCTGTTCACTCTGCTCACATATGATTGTACAGCCACACATCCAGGCTGTCATATTGTTAAGTTTGCAGATGATACAGCTGTGGTGGGATGCATCACAGATAATGATGAATCCAGCTACAGACAGGAGGTGGAACATCTGGAGAGCTGGTGCAAAGAGAACAACCTTCACATGAATGTGAAGAAGACGAAGGAGATGATTGTGGACTTCAGAAGGAACAAACACACCCACACCCCACTGTATATAGGTGGATCTGCGGTGGAGGTGGTCTCCAGCTACAAATACCTGGGTGTACACATGAATGATAACCTCAGCTGGAGCAATAACACCACCAGCCTGATCAAGAAAGGTCATCAGAGACTCTACTTCCTCAGACGGCTGAGACGAGCCGGTCTGAGAAGCCCAGTCCTCACCTCGTTCTACAGGTGTGCAGTGGAGAGCGTCCTGTGCTCCAGCATCAACGTGTGGCATGGAGGCTGCACAGTTGCAGAGAGAAAAGCTCTGCAGAGAGTGGTGAAGGCTGCACAGAAGTCTGTGGGAGTCAGTCTCCCCACCATCACAGACATTTACACCTCCAGATGCAGAAAAAGAGCCACCTGCATCATGAAAGACCTCACTCACCCAGCACACTCACTCTTTGCACCACTCCCCTCGGGACGGAGGTTGAGGAGCATCAAATGTAGAACCACTAGACTGAGGAACAGCTTCTACCCTGAGGCTGTCAGACTCATGAATAAATAAATAATAAGAATAAACACTGCAAAATGTCACATCATACTGATACTGATCTGTTTCTTGTTGCTGCGTTCATCTGTGACCATCTGCTCATGTTCGTGCTGCTGTTTATAATGATGTTTTTCTACTACATTAGGGCTTAGTGTATTACTAGCTGATGTGATGTCTCTCTTAGTTAATCCTAGATGTTATTATTGTATTTCTCTTGCATTTGTTGTTGGATGTAACTGGGACCCTGTGTACATAATCTCGTTTTCAACACATGTACTACATGCGGTGCAAATGACAATAAATTCTCTCTGACTCTCTGACTCTGTGTATAAAAGCGCTCACTGATAAAGCACCATAAATCTGGTGCAGATCGTTTGATGTATCAATGATCTGTAACTGTTGGAATAATGTAGGGGCACAATTGAGTCAAATATCAAACAACCAAATCAATGGGCCTCATGCACAAACCGTTCGTACGCACAGATATGTGCTTATCCTGTGCGTACGAGTGATTAAGGATCATTTGTGGCATCCAACAATGTTTTCGTATCCTAAGATTTTTTTCAGATACGAACAAAATGTACGTGTGGTCTGGACCTGTCGTATATTTTACGAGCAGTCGGTCCGCCGTTATCCAGATGGATTTCCATCACTAATCACTTATATTTCGTTATTTAGAAAATATTCTGAGTTTAAAAAGAATTAAATGCAACGACACAAATATGTTAAATTAAAAGAAAGCGGCTTCAAACCCCCCCCCCGCGCCCCACTCGACCACCGTGCGCCCCCGCGCGTGGTGTGGCACACGCCCCCCCACCCCGTGCCAACAGTGGGCACGGGGTCCCCCCGCGCCAGTGTCGGCATGCCCCCCCCCACGCCGCGCGACTGTCGAGCAGACACACACACACGCACACACACACACACAGCACCGCAGAGAGAGGGGAGAACAAAGCGAAACCAGCTTATTCATTCGTTTCATGTCATTTTTTATTTAAGCTGCCTGTTGACTGCGGGCGCACTGTCATCTGTGTTCTGAGTGTGGATCATCGCGCGTCTTGCAGTAAGTCTGCTCCATCTCGCAGACTGTCCACCTGTCGTGCTGCGGCGAGACGTTTGTTTGAAGCCATTTTCAGATCAAACCATTTATTCTTGATTTCTGATACTGTACGACCCACGGGACACACAGCATGCACTACAATATTAATATGAAGTTAACTGTAGTTTAGAGACATTTTAAAATGCTTCTGTTGAAAAACACATCCGACACTTGCGGGGGGTGGGGGGGTTAGCGGTGCGCTACAGCTCTTCTGAATAAGTGAAACTATAATGTAACACAGTACACTGAAATTAGAGATATTTGACCATCCGACACTTGCGGGGGGGGGGCAGCGGTGCGCCACAGCTCTTCTGAATAAGTGAAACTACACAGTTGTTTACAAACTTTACACTAACATTAAAGATATTTGACCATCCGACACCTGCAGGGGGGGGGGGGTAGCCACAGCGCGACTGAGAGCAGATCTCCGAACGCGTGAAGTTCCTCATTTTACTTCATGTGTTTGAATGAATGGACACTTCCTGCTGTCAGAAGGCAGGAAGCGTGGCCTTATATGGTGTTTTGAGGGGTGGAAATTATGTAAATTACATTCACGCGAGCACGCGCAGGTGAGTAGAACAGGTGGAATTCATCACCTTTCAGCAGCCCGTTTACACGCTTTTCCTGTGGATAGAAGAGTTTGTTGGTTCTGACGTGGCATGTTCGTACGAACGCTTCGTACGAACAAAAGTAGGAGGAATTTAGGATTAGAATAAGAACATTTTCGTGCATGAGGGCCAATGTGTTTAGAAGTGGCCACAGATAATGCCCAATAAATCTAGAACAGATCAGATGGTCTATTATTGACATATAACAGTTTGAATTATCTAGGGGCGCACTGGAGTCAAACATTAAATAACAATAGAAATGTGTGCAGAAGTGCTCACTGATGATATACAATAAATGTGGCGCACATTGGATGATATCTCACTTATTTGTAACTGTTGGAATATTGTAAGGGGTGCACTGGAGTGAAATTTTAAACAACCATACCAATGTGTTTAGAAGTGCCCACAGATGACGCACAATAAATGTGGAATAGATCGGATGATCTTTCAATGAGACATAACAGTTTGAATAATGTAGGGGGCGCACTGGAGTCATATGTTAAACCACAATATAAATGTGTGTAGAAGTGCTCAGTGATGAAGCACACTAAATCTCGGACAGATCAGATAATGTATCAGTGAGATATAACTGTAGTAATAATATAGGGGGCACTGTGGAGAATATTGGCCACTTATCATGGATGCCTGTTGAAGTGGTGGATAATGATCGATCTTTGCGATTTTGGTGCACCTCGGTTCAAATCTGTGGAATTTATAGCCAAACGTATGGCGATGGTGTCACATCTGAGATTGTCATGCCTCCACGCCCACATCCTCCAGCAAAAACTGTTGGTAACTTAAATAAGGTCAGACCAACCTGTCTTCTAAAAAAGGATTATCCTGATTAGTTCAAGGGTGTCAGAGAGGGAGCATTACAAGTTAAAAAAGTGACTTCCTGTTCTGAGGGGGCGGGGCTTCGATGACATCACAACATGACTCAGAAGATTGTCGGGCATCCAACAGGGATGACTCATGCCAAGTTTGGTGCATTTCGACCTTTCATTGTGAAAGTTATAGCCGTTTGAAATTTATGGAGTGAAATGCAAATTTCAGGCCTGGCCACGCCCCTTTAGCATACACGAAAATGCAAGCTTTTGATAACTTTTACTGTCCAATGTGGTAAGGGCATATTAACCAAATTTGAAGGCAATCCTTCAAAATCCCTAGGAGGAGTTTGTTAAAATCCGCAATTCAAAAACTCAGGACAGTGTTACACTTTTACTATTTTATGCTTATGTTTACTAAATGTTTCAGTGTTTTAGTGTTTAAATGGTTACTGTTGCACCGAGGGACTGAGAGAAACGCAATTTCAATCCTGTGTATGTCCTGTACATATTGCAGTTCTGACAATAAAGTTGACTTTGACTTTGACTTTGAAAAGAAAATGACCCTTTGACCAAAAATGGCCGACTTCCTGTTGGTTTTGGACCAGTGTTCCAAGAGACTTTTTCGTAGGTCCCGAGAAGATACAGATTTTCACTGAGTTTCAGAATTATTGGGCTAAATATGGCTTGGGGCTGAGGTTTTAAAATATTCTAGGGGGCGCTGTAGAGTTTATTGGACAATTATCATGGACTCCTGTTCAAGGGGTGGGCAATGATCGATCATACTGATTTTGGTACTCCTCGGATCAAATCTGTGGATTTTAGAACCGAACGTATGGCGACGGCGTTACGTCTTACTTCGCCACGCCCACATGCTCCACCCAAAACGATCAGTGTTGGAAAGCTTGTTACACCAACAAGTCTTTGGTCACTGGACACACTGTCATGCTGATTAGGTAACAGGGGTCCGTTCCGGACCGTTCAACGTAAAACTTTACACTTCTTGTTGTCAGGGGGCGTGGCTTAAGTGATGTCATGATTTGACCATTCAGTATTGCAGGGGACTGTAAGTGGATCAATCACTTAAAGTTTGATGTATTAGACAGTTTTCTTGCAGGTGCTATTAGCATTTCGTTTTTAATGGCATGATGTCTAATTTTCACGTCTGGCTCCGCCCCTTCAGCATGCTTCAAAATGAACCGTTTTGATAACTTTTGGTTCCCCATGACTTATGAAGAAACCGGCTACGTTTAAACCCGATTGAGCAAAATCCCTAGGAGTAGTTTGTTCAAATGCGGAGGTTGTAAACCGCCAAAAAGGTGTGAAAATTTGGTCAGCATTCCAAAATGGCCTCCTTCCCGTGTGTCGAACAACGTTGGTGCCAGAGGGTTTTCTGTGCATCTTGGTGAATTGGACAAGTGTACCAAATTTCATGATTCTACGTCAAACTAAGGCCAATACGGAGGGTAGTTTGAAAATTCTCTAGGTGGCACCCTTGAGCCGTTTCTGTTGCGATTTTTGCCACTCCCCCAAAATACATGAATTTTCACCAGTCCTGATGCGGCCTCCAAATTTGGTGAGTTTTGGGATATGATAAAGCCCCCAAAACGCTAATTCATTTGGCAGAAAAAATTGCAGGTCGGGCTTGAACAGAGCAATTACATTAGGCCTTCGCAGCAGCTTTGCTGCGCTGCTCGGGCCTAATAAAATTCAGGCTCCAAAGAGACGTTAGTGTATTCACCAGTTTGGACTAACTGTCATGCAGATGCTACATGTGGCAGCACGATGGATTAGTGGTTAGCACTGTTGCCTCACAGCAAGATGGTCCTGTGTTCAATCCCCGGTTTGACCTGGGGTCTTTCTGGGTGGAGTTTGCATGTTCCTCTCGTGATTGTGTGGGTTTTTTCCGGGTACCCCCTTTTCCTCCCACAGATCAAAAACATGCATGTTAGGCTGCCTTCAGGTCCAGACCTCCCTTGTGAGCTCAGTGGGATTTACCTGCTTAAATAAAGGTTAATAAATGTGCAATGAATGCAGCTGAGCCAGCATCAGGGTTGCCAGATAAAGTATACTACGTTTCTACCGTACTTGTATTCTACTTTCACTTTTAATTGGGGCGGCTGTGGCTGAGTGGTTCGAGCAGTCGTCTTCCAAGGCAAGAGTTCGGGGCTCGAATCCACCAGCACATGCCGACGTGTCCCTGGGCAAGACACTGAGCCCCTCATTGCCTCCAATGTGTGTTCCATCAGTGTATAAATGTGATAAAGCTCTGATTAGTCTCTTTAGAATGATTTGTTCAATTAGCTTTGTAGAGATCTCCCTGCACTGGCTGCCCATACATTACAGGATTCATTTTAAAGTTCTTTTATTTGCTTTTAAAGCGCAAAATGGTCTTGCCCCGCCCTATCTGTCCGAGTTGCTGCAGCCATACGCACCCTCTCGATCCCTCAGGTCATGTGATCAGCTGCTCCTGAGTGTCCCAAAGACAAAACGCAAGCTCAGAGGAGACCGTGCTTTTGCTGTGGCAGCTCCTAAACTGTGGAACAACCTTCCCTTGAACATCAGACAGGCCTCTTCCCTGTCTGTTTTTAAATCTCTTCTTAAAACCCATCTCTTCTCCCTGGCCTATGACACCATCTGCGATGTTGACTTTTAATAATTTTAGTCGCTTGTTTTATCTGAGTGTATGTTTCCTCAACTTTTATTATGTGACTTTTATTTATTTTAATTATTTTATTACCTGATTGTGATTGTTTTGTTGTGTGTACAGCACTTTGGTCCTGTAGGTGTTTAAAGTGCTCTATAAATAAAGCTGGTATGGTATGGTATGGTAGATCTAGTAGAGAGCTGTATGAATGGGTAAACGAGGCACAGGTTGTGTTGTAAAGAGCTTTGTGTATCTTGATAAGGTAGAAAGGCGCTATATAAGTTCAGTCCATTTACCATTACTTGTGTCTTATTTAGTCCCTCCTTTTCTGTGCACATGTTCAACAAACACAACACACACCTCATCTTAGAATATCTTTACTCAGCACATCTGACAGTTTAGGTCAAAATGTGATCATTTTAAAGCCACAGTACTATAGTTCATCATTTATTATTGGGCAGCACGGTGGCACAACTGGTAGAGCTGCTGCCTCTCAGCGAGAAGGTTGCCGGTTCAAATCCCGGTCCGGGGGCCTTTCTGGGTGGAGTTTGCATGTTCTCCCCGTGCATGCGTGGGTTTCCTCCGGGTACTCCGGTTTCCTCCCACAGACCAAAAAACATGCTTGTTAGGCTGATTGGTGACTCTAAATTGACCCTAGGTGTGAGTGAGAGAGTGGATGGTTGTTTGGTGTGAGTGAGACAGGTCCCTCTTGTAAATGAGTCCCCGTGACTCAACGAGGCTAGCCTGTATAAATAAAGGTTGAATGAAAAAAAAAAAAAAATTATCTGGCAACACAACTGACATGGAAACTACAGTGTTTACGTGTAAACCCTCTCATTTTTATTTATTACCCCAAGTTGCTCCCGGTAGGACTGGCTGGCGCCTAGCATGGTAGCCTACCACTACTGGTGTATGAATGTGTGTATGAATGGGTGGATGGCTGGTACTGTGAAGTGCTTTGGGGCCCCTCATAGGGGGCTAGAAAGCGCTATATAAGTAAGCTCCATTTACCATTTACCATTTATTACCTCCAATAACATTGAAGAAACACTAATGTTTCCAGAGGTTGTTCTGTGTAAACAGGGCCTTATAGCAGGTAGATCACTTTGACTTGGTCATTTTAAAAGGAGCTGCAGGATGAAAAGGTCTGGACATCCCTTTGTTAGTCTTACCTGCTGCTTACTTCAGTGTTTCAGTCTTTTTCTTTTTGATCCTGTTGTAGACTGTGGGAATGGGTTTGGTGATTAGGTTCTAGTGTGGCTCCAAAGCGTGAAAGAAAGCAGACAAGCCCTGGTTTTTAACGACTGAATGTAGATACAAAACCTTTGCAAGAAAAGATGAAGTGAACTTTGTAATTTGCGTCCCCTATTCAGAGTCAGGTAGAAACCTTGCTGTTGCTCGTTTGATGGCTCTGTAGCCTCTATAGCAGGGGTGTCAAACTCACTTACAAAAGGGGGCCAAAATGAAAACGTTTTTCAAATTAAGGGCCAATTTCAGAAACGACATAAACTCAAATCGGATACCCAACATCTTTTCTTGGTTGCAGGTTCCTCAAGAACACTTTGATTGGTCTCATTTGAAGGCAGTTTGTCCACTTTCAACATCATAATCAAAGATTACTGAAAAAAAAAATCAAGTGATAAAATTATTTTACATTTAACATATTATCTTGGGGGCCAGACAAGATGCCACTGAGGGCCACATTTGGCCCCTGGGATTGAGTTTGACACATGTGCTCTATAGCAACATTAGCTCGTAGCTGCTACCGACTGTTTCTTCTTTCCTTAAAGAGAAATGTGTGCAACTTTCATATAATACGTCCTTTATCAACATTGTTTTTCCCTTTAACCTTATAGTAGCTAAAATTATTCCAAACGTTAACTTTCACTGTAGAAGACTGTGTTTCATACCTCTGGTTTCATGTGAGCAAATAAACTTGTGAGGAAAAAACAAAACCAGAAACAATAATGGAAACGCTAACTCTGTAAATGAGCCTCAAACGGAAGTTTTTTTTTTGTTTTTTAAAGTTAAGATCATTTTAACAGAGTTAAACAGGTCATATTAGCTTGAAAATACAGATACGTACTTTATGGTTCTTTAGGTATATGCAGTATAAAAGGTGAGACGCTGGTGGTCTAAAATCCTGGTTCAGAGCAGACCTTCACGACCTCCTAACTCTTTTAGAGTCAGTGGGTGGTAATTTCCCGCAGAAGAACGGCTGATCTCTCTGAAGACTAATGGAACAGGAAGGATAGGGGTGAGGTCCGGTCTTGTTTATTATCTCACATTTGCTGCGATATGGGATTTTGGTGGCAGAGATTTCGCTTTCTACTTATCCCCCTCACACACACACACACCCACACACACCTCCCCACATGTTGGGGTAATGAGGCATGGCTCTCAGAAAAGTGGCTGCTGTCAGACAGAGGTGGAGACTTGTTCAGCAGAACATGTGCCTCTCAAGTGAATTTCTAATGATGTGAGAAGAGAAAACGTGTTTATGGAGAATGTTTGTATCTGGACCTTTTTGAACAGGATTGTTTGAGGTGCTGATGGCAGTGTGGGATTCTTTGTGTTTGTCGCCACCTGGTGGTTGTGTCTGCAGTTTTCTGGAGTCAGTGCATTTTTTCATGAATAGCTCTTGTTTCTCCTCTTGAGGGCAGTGTGAGCAAACTTTACACTAACAAAGTTAAGTCGGATCATCTGGACACATTCTTCTTCCAGAGGACCTGACTTAACGTTGTTAGATTTTTTTTTCTACCTGGATTACTGAGCATGCATCAGGAAACTCTCAGTACACAACTTTGTACGCCGGGGAGCCCTAACATTTTTTGACCTACTACTTTTGAAAGTTCGTCAGGATTTACTTGTCTAGTCTCAGTATCAAACATTATATTCCTAGACCCAGTCCTCTCTTCCACAAAGGCCAGCTCATCAAACAGAATATAACATGTTACCAGTTTAGTAAAGAGTCATGATGAACAAAATGGACCACCTATAACACCCATACTTACCTACCAAAGAAACATGAAATGAAAGACAATTTCCTAACGTTACTCCTGGCAAAGATACAGAAGAAAACTGGTGTTCAATTTAAAAAAAACTCTTTCCCTTCCTCCTGCATTTAGTGCTCACAATTTACAAAAAGTGGCTTTAGGTACAGAATCTCAAATCTGTTTACAAATCTGAAACAATGACAATTATTACTTCTGTGACTTTCCTTCCCTCCATTGATTACGGTGACATTCTCTACATGAATGCTCCTACAAGCACCTGCAGATGTTGGATGTTGTCTATCATGGTGCACCCTGCAGATGTTGGATGTTGTCTATCATGGTGCACTGGTGATCCTGCAGATGTTGGATGTTGTCTATCATGGTGCACCCTGCAGATGTTGGATGTTGTCTATCATGGTGCACCCTGCAGATGTTGGATGTTGTCTATCATGGTGCATCCTGCAGATGTTGGATGTTGTCTATCATGGTGCATCCTGCAGATGTTGGATGTTGTCTATCATGGTGCACCCTGCAGATGTTGGATGTTGTCTATCATGGTGCACCCTGCAGATGTTGGATGTTGTCTATCATGGTGCACCCTGCAGATGTTGGATGTTGTCTATCATGGAGCATCCTGCAGATGTTGGATGTTGTCTATCATGGTGCACCCTGCAGATGTTGGATGTTGTCTATCATGGAGCATCCTGCAGATGTTGGATGTTGTCTATCATGGTGCACCCTGCAGATGTTGGATGTTGTCTATCATGGTGCACCCTGCAGATGTTGGATGTTGTCTATCATGGTGCATCCTGCAGATGTTGGATGTTGTCTATCATGGTGCATCCTGCAGATGTTGGATGTTGTCTATCATGGTGCACCCTGCAGATGTTGGATGTTGTCTATCATGGTGCACCCTGCAGATGTTGGATGTTGTCTATCATGGTGCATCCTGCAGATGTTGGATGTTGTCTATCATGGTGCACCCTGCAGATGTTGGATGTTGTCTATCATGGTGCATCCTGCAGATGTTGGATGTTGTCTATCATGGTGCATCCTGCAGATGTTGGATGTTGTCTATCATGGTGCACTAAGATTCATAACTGGTTGTGATTATCGTACCCACCACTGCACCCTGTATTCACTGGTTAACTGGACATCATTAACTTCACACAGACTCTTCCACTGGTACATTTTCATCTTTAAGGTCCACTGACATGAATTTTTTACTATTCATAAAATTGCTCAAAATATATATATTTTATCATTTAAATATGTTTGTTTTTGCAAACAAAATGATAAATCACTTTAATTTTGCTTTAAAAGTGATTTTGAACTTCAAGCCGTGTTTAATCATGGGAAATCCGATTACACTCGAACGCACCATATGTGATGTCACACTGGGCAGAGGGCTGTGGTGTCTTTAATAGCGGACAATTTAAAACTGGACAAATTTATCAATCTATGTGAAGATTTGAGCTATTTGTCTTCATTTTGGGAAGCAGAAAATAGTTTGGGTGATGGAACAAGAAACAACAGGATCTAATTTAGGTCTGATGCTGTATCAGACTTCCTTCATGTCGAGCTGCTCATACCTGCGCACTGTGACAAGCCCAGAGCTCTGCCCGGTGTGACATCACAGATGGTGCGTTCGTGTGTAATCGGATTTCCCATGATTAAACACGGCTTGAAGTTCAAAATCACTTTTAAAGCAAAATTAAAGTGATTTATCATTTTGTTTGCAAAAACGAACATATTTAAATGATAAAATATATATATTTTGAGCAATTTTATGAATAGTAAAAAAATCATGTCAGTGGACCTTTAAATCACTTCTTGGTCTGCTGCCCTCATACATCTCCTCCTACATGTCTCTGTGTGAGTGCAGCTACAGCGTGCGCTCTCAGGACATGATTACCTGCAGTGTTCCGTCAGTGAGGACTGAACTTGGAAAAAGGGCCTTCTCCTACTCTGCTCCTGCTTCATGGAATATCTTACAAAAAGATATGAAGCTCTCGACCTTGACCTCTCTAAATGGTTTTCAGAATCTGTTGGACTCCTGGCAAAAACCAATGCAGACATGTTCCTGTCTTTGATTTTCTACATCTGCCTTATAATCTGTCTGTTTTGCTACTTTGATATCTTTGTTTTAACTTGTAAAAAAATAAAATAATTATCTGTATTTCTCTCTTATGTTTATCTATTGTTGATTGTTTAAGGAAAATCTACTGTTATTGTTGTCATCATTCTTTAGTTTGTAGACAGGTCTCTCTTGTGCATCTTCTCATCAGATGAGATTAACCTGCCTAAATAAAGGTTGAATGAATTACAGATAATCAACAAATCCAAATGTCAAAATGAACAGAAACTACACAGCTGGCCATCTGTGGAAATGATCACAGTTTGAGTTTAACTTTATTAACGTTAAACTCTCCGGATGGAGAGTGAAACGTTTCTATATAAAAAAAAAAACTGTCCAGATGACGCGACTGAGAATTATTGGATTTGATACCTGGATTATTGAGCATGAACTTTCTTTATTGAACTTAGTACAATAAAATAATAAAGAAAGTTAAATTAAAAGAAAATAAATATAAAACAAAAGCAAGCAGAAAAAACAATAGTAGTAAAGTATATTTACAAATTCACAGTTTTAAGTTGTTCAACACCTAATCACCCCTCATGAAAAAGATCAGCAGCAACATGAAACAGATCAGCAGCAACATGAAACAGATCAGCAGCAACATGAAACAGATCAGCAGCAACATGAAACAGATCAGCAGCAACATGAAACAGATCAGCAGCAACATGAAACAGATCAGCAGCAACATGAAACAGATCAGCAGCAACATGAAACAGATCAGCAGCAACATGAAACAGATCAGCAGCAACATGAAACAGATCAGCAGCAACATGAAACAGATCAGCAGCAACATGAAACAGATCAGCAGCAACATGAAACAGATCAGCAGCAACATGAAACAGATCAGCAGCAACATGAAACAGATCAGCAGCAACATGAAACAGATCAGCAGCAACATGAAACAGATCAGCAGCAACATGAAACAGATCAGCAGCAACATGAAACAGATCAGCAGCAACATGAAACAGATCAGCAGCAACATGAAACAGATCAGCAGCAACATGAAACAGATCAGCAGCAACATGAAACAGATCAGCAGCAACATGAAACAGATCAGCAGCAACATGAAACAGATCAGCAGCAACATGAAACAGATCAGCAGCAACATGAAACAGATCAGCAGCAACATGAAACAGATCAGCAGCAACATGAAACAGATCAGCAGCAACATGAAACAGATCAGCAGCAACATGAAACAGATCAGCAGCAACATGAAACAGATCAGCAGCAACATGAAACAGATCAGCAGCAACATGAAACAGATCAGCAGCAACATGAAACAGATCAGCAGCAACATGAAACAGATCAGCAGCAACATGAAACAGATCAGCAGCAACATGAAACAGATCAGCAGCAACATGAAACAGATCAGCAGCAACATGAAACAGATCAGCAGCAACATGAAACAGATCAGCAGCAACATGAAACAGATCAGCAGCAACATGAAACAGATCAGCAGCAACATGAAACAGATCAGCAGCAACATGAAACAGATCAGCAGCAACATGATGTGATATTTCACAGTGATTATTCTGGTTATTTATTCATGAGTCTAACAGCCTCAGGGTAGAAGCTGTTCCTCAGTCTAGTGGTTCTACACTTAATGCTCCTCAACCTCCTGCCTGAGGGGAGCAAGCAAAAAGTGTGTGTGCTGGGTGAGTGTGGTCTTTCATGATGCAGGTGGCTCTCTTCCTGCATCTGGAGGTGTAGATGTCTGTGATGGTGGGGAGACTGACTCCAACATCTTCTGTGCAGCCTTCACCACTCTCTGCAAAGCTTTTCTTTCTGCAGCTGTGCAGCCTCCATGCCACACGTTGATGCTGGAGCACAGGATGCTCTCCACTGCACACCTGTAGAAGGAGGTGAGAACTGGGCTGCTCAGACCAGCTCGTCTCAGCCGTCTGAGGAAGTAGAGTCTCTGATGACCTTTCTTGATCAGGCTGGTGGTGTTGTTGCTCCAGCTGAGGTTGTTGTTCATGTGTACACCCAAGTACTTGTAGCTGGAGACCACTTCCACCACAGATCCACTTATGTTCAGTGGGGTGTGGGTGTGTTTGTTCCTTCTGAAGTCCACAATCATCTCCTTTGTCTTCTTCACATTGATGTGAAGGTTATTCTCTTTGCACCAGCTCTCCAGGTGTTCCACCTCCTGTCTGTAGCTGGACTCATCATTGTTTGTGATGCATCCCACCACCGCTGTATCATCTGCAAACTTTACAATATGACAGCCTGGATGGGTGGCTGCACAATCATATGTGAGCAGAGTGAACAGAAGAGGGCTCAGCACACATCCTTGAGGAGAGCCAGTGCTGAGGGTTTTGGTGGAGGAGGAGAAGTTGTGGATCCTCACTGACTGTGGTCTGTTCGTTAAGAAGTCTAGTACCTAGTTGAATAGGGAGGGGCTTAGTCCTAGTGTGAGCAGTTTATTCATCAGGGTTTGGGGGATCATGGTGTTGAAGGCAGATGTGAAGTCCACAAAGAGCATATGGACATATGAGTCCTTCTGTTCCATGTGGGTGAGAGCAGTGTGGACCACAGAGGAGATGGCATCCTCTGTTGATCCGTTCTAGTGGTATGCATACTGATGAGGGTCCTTGTTGATGTTGATGGATATTTTTATGTGGGTCATCACTAGTTTTTCGAAGCATTTAGCGACTATCGGGGTGAGGGCCACTGGCTGAAAGTCATTCAGACCAGTCACTGTGGAGCTCTTTGGGACTGGGATGATGGTGGCAGTCTTCAGGCAGGCGGGAACTGTCTCCATGGTAAGTGAGGAGTTAGCCAGCACCACGCAGAGCTGATCGGCACATTCTTTCAACACTTTCCCAGGGTCGTTGTCTGGGCCGGTTGCTTTGTGAGGGTTGATCTTCCTGAAAGTACTCCTTACTTCTTCTGAGGTCACGTTGAGATGCTCTTCATCCGGTGGTGAGGTGAGTCTGGTACTAGGTGGTCTGTTTGGGTCTTCAAAGCGTGTATAGAACTTGTTGAGGGCATCTGGCAGAGATGTGTCTTTGGGGCATTGTTCGCTCCTGCATTTATAGTCTGTCATGCATGTAATAATAATACTGTAATAAGAATGAATTCAATTTATATGTATTGTTCAATTCATATGTATTGCCTCTCCACATGCTCTGTGGGTCTTGTGAGGTGAATTGACCATTGCTCCTCTGTGCATATGTTGCCATGGCCCTCTTAATACCAGCAACTAGCTCTTTCCTTGTCCTTCTCAGCTCCTGTGAGTTGCCAGACCTGACGACAGTGTTCCTGGCTGCCAGAAGGGTGTACACCTCTGCACTCAGCCAAGGTTTTCTGTTGGGGTAACTTTTAACATATCTCATGGTGGAGACGTTGTCAGTACATGTGCTAATGTACCCCAGATCTGAGGATGCATATTGGTCCAGATGTAGAGCTCCTTCATTTTCAGCAGCTTCTCTGAAAACCTGCTAATGTCACCATTTGATGTGCTGTACCAGATTATAGCAAAAGCTCATTCGCATCTGCTGTCCCTTGACAAGTAAAAAAAGGATATGCAATGCAATAATACAGTGACAGAAAATATATCACTATAAATTGCTTTCAAATCACAATACACAAACACATGTACAGACTCAATAATTAGCACACACAGTCTTACAGTTAATATTTGCATACCTGAGCAGTTTGTAATTGTTCTTTTTTTTGTCAAATTCAATTTCAAAGGAGCTGCAGCTCCTCACATCCTCAGGCACTGCATTCCACTGATTAGTATTCTTTACAGAAATAGCTGATTGCCTGGTAACAGTACAGCAAAATTCATTCAACCTTTATTTAGACAGATTAATCCTATTGAACCTCGAGGACTCATTTACAATAGAGACCTGATTTCTTAACAGAGAGTGATGACAACAATGGATAACAATGGCAACAATAGGCAGTAATAAAAAAAGGCATACAAATTTAATCTAAAAAAGCTAAGTCTGGTCCTCTGGACATTCAAAAAACAAAACAAAACAAAAACAAACAAAAAAACTGTAGAGACGTTTCGTCTTTCGTCCGAAAGACTTCCTCAGTCTGAGATGCTGTATACATAGTTCCCAGACACGCCCCCATACCGGCTTCCGCACCACATCTGAAGGCAGAGAAAGGCAAAATGGCGAACTAGCAGAGCAAATTATACGGACAAAAACACGAGCTACCACAGCTTCACCAAGGAACAAGAGCAAAATGGCAGTGGTCGAGTTAAATGAGTTTGAGAAAGAAATCATGGCAGACGAATCAGACAACTTGTCACAAAGTAGTTACTCCGATATCATTAATTATTTAATTACTACAAAGAGCGCACACCGGCTTCACAGCACAGAGCTTCACAGCTTTAAATCCAAAAAAGATGTGTAAACTGTCTCAATCAGATCTAACCAGCTAAAAAAAGGTTTAACTAAAATAACACACAGCCAGCACAAACAGTCCAGGCTGAACACAGACCAGAACCAGCACTTTGAGTGTTACCGTGTTGGAAGTTAGCATGTTGTTAGCATCTGGAGCGGATGGTCCGTCGAGCTCATCGGACGGCGTGGATCCGTCGCGGCCGCGGAGGCACGTCCCATGGGACCGACGCGTCGCCCGCACGACTTGGCTCCCGTCCTCCTTCTCCCACTGGGACGGTCTCACCGCCGGGCCCGGTGGACCGTGAAGAGGCCGCGTTAGCGAGATGCTAAGCTAGCCACAGCATGCAAGACGGTGTCACTAAAATAATGGAAAAAAAAAAACAGCTCTAACACACAGACAGTTGTACTCTAACATTGTTTCACAAAATGATTGATGTAGAATATTTTGTTTACCGGCCAAAAGCACGATCTTCTGAGCAGATCCAAGCAGAGATGGGGCGGTGTGCGTTTCTCCGATGAAATAAATCCTTCACGTTTTCTTTTTTTTTGATGAAGTGAAACCTGCGCGTTGCCCAAACGTCTACCCGACTGGAACACCCACTGACACAACACGAAGTAACCATTGCAATTAATTAGAAATTAACAAAAAAAAAACACGTGAAAAATACACAGCCAGTAGAACGCGCTCCAACTGCTGCTTAGCCTACCTGTGGGAGGGTCAAAAAGGACAACCCACAGATGTGACGTCACATGGGAACTATGTATTCAGCTCAGTCTTTTAAATAGCACCCTCTCATAGTGGATCAACCAGTTGGCTGATGACAGCTGAAACCAGCTGCTCACATGATC
>JBBPBX010079850.1:0-16298 GCA_038048925.1 Garcialebias charrua
TACCGTATTCGTCGGTGTATAATACGCGTTTTTTTTGCTCATTTGAATGTCCTGCGTATTATACACCGAAGCGTATTATCTATGGATTTTTTCCCATATTTTTAGACCCATTTTTCGCTCTGATTCGCCGTTTTTCATTTTGGGCAAAAATGGTGCAGTACCAGTTTCGGCCGCTATGGGCAGCAGCAGAGGACTCAGAGAGCAAAGAGGAAGAGGAGGGCCACTTCCAGACGTTTCTAGCTCATGTGTCCGAAAAAAGCCTCCTCTGGTCGGACTGATTCTGTCGCTGCCCGCCCCCTGCTCTGGATGTAGCTGCATTTAGCTGTGAGGTTCGCTGTTTTTAAATCCAGCTCAGACCAGTTGATTTCACATTTGGTTAAGCTCAGGAGACCGTTTGCTATAAAGTCAGCTAAGAAATATATTTTTTAAGCGTTTATTTAGCTAAATTTAAAGAAAGAAAGCGTCCGGTCCGACCCGCCTGCATAAAAATAATTGGCCAACTATTTTTTTTAAATCCAGCTCAGACCAGCTGATTTCACATTTAGTTAAGCTCAGGAGACCGTTTGCTATAAAGTCAGCTAAGAAATATATATTTTTAAGCGTTTATTTAGCTAAATTTAAAGAAAGAAAGCGTCCGGTCCGACCCACCTGCATAAAAATGTAATTGGCGAACTATTTTTTAAATCCAGCTCAGACCAGATGATTTCACATTTAGTTAAGCTCAGGAGACCGTTTGCTATAAAGTCAGCTAAGAAATATATTTTTTCTCGCAAAGAAATAATAGTTTTTACCGTGTTTTGTTGTAAATTCCTTTGGTGCTCGCCCGCTTCTGTAGCCGCCATTTTAACCCTTGTGTTGTCCTGCGGGTCAAAAGTGACCCGCTACCATGTTTAGCTATAGAAAAAATACCTTAAACTATATTTTTCCAACTTGAAATTTTATGACTTTTCCTAAAGTGACCCCATCATTACAAAAAGTGATACTTTGTTTTTGTCTAGGTTTACATGTGGGCTGTACACCACTAGGGTCCAAAGATCGTCCTATGGGTCATTTTTGACCCGTGAATTATAAAGGCATTTAAACACCAGAAAAAAGTTCAAAGGCCACACACAAACTCTCTCTAACACACACACACACACACACACACACACACACACACACACACACACACACACACACACACACACACACACACACACACACACACACACACACACACATCAAAGACACTAGAACTTGCATTTGACCTGCACCTGCACTCTTGATCTGCAGCTAACCCCTCACATCACACAAGCTGCCAAGCAAAACAAAAAAACAAACTAAGAAATAATAAAGGCTGCAGCTGGGTCAGTCAAAAGAAAAAGGTGCCAGTTCTGCCCCTGGAAGAAGGACTGCAAGACAAAAGCTGTGTGCTGCACATGTGAGAAACACATCTGCAAAGCCCATTCTCACGTTCACACATACTGTCCTTCTTCTTCTTCTTTCGGCTTTTCCCTTTTCAGGGGTCGCCACAGCGAGTCATCCTCCTCCACCTCACTCTGTCCTCTGCATCCTCTGTCCTCACTCCAACTACCTTCATGTCCTCTCTAACTGCATCCATATATCTCCTCTTTGGCCTTCCTCTGTGTCTTTTTCCTGGCAGCTGCATTTCTAACATCCTTCTACCAATATACCCACTGTCCCTCCTCTGGACATGTCCAAACCACTGTCCCTCCTCTGGACATGTCCAAACCATCTCAGTCTGGCCTCCCTAACTTTATCTCCCAGTTGTTCAACATGTGCTGTACCTCTGATGATCTCATTCCTGATCTTATCCATCCTTGTCACTCCTAAGGAGAACCTCAGCATCTTCATTTCTGCTACTTCCAGTTCTTTCTCCTGTCTTTTTGTCAATGACACTGTCTCCAGACCATACAACATAGCTGGTCTCACCACTGTCTTGTAAACTTTTCCTTTGACCTTTGCTGACACCTTTTTGTCACAAATCACTCCTGAAACTTTTCTCCATCCACTCCATCCTGCCTGGACTCTCTTCTTCACCTCTTTACCACATTCCCCATTTTCCTGGACAGTGGACCCCAAGTACTTGAAGTTCTGCACCTTTGTGACCTCTGCTCCTTGTAGTCTCACTGTTCCACCAGCCTCCCTCTCATTCACACAAATGTACTCTGTCTTACTACGGCTGACTTTCATTCCTCTTCTTTCAAGTGAATACCTCCACCTCTCCAAGTTCTCTTCCACCTGTTCCCTGTTCTCACCACATATCACAATGTCATCTGCAAACATCATAGTCCATGGGGATTCCTGCCTGACCTCATCTGTTAGTCGGTCCATCACCAGAGCAAACAAGAAGGGGCTCACATACTGTCCTACATGTGATAAATATAGTAGAAGTTGAAAATTGTTCACAAAATCAAGCAACATTTTGTTTTTTTGTTGTGTTATGAGAGAAGTATTTTTATAATTCACTTCCTAAAAAATATTTAAAAAATAAACGTGACAAAAAAGTTCCAGATTGTTGACTGTTTTTTCCCTTTCAATATAAATAATTCAGAAATAATTACTTTACATTTATATAATAGCCATAATAAACCTTTACTGTGTAAAAGAAAACTGTTTTGACAGTTGGTTTGTGGTAAAAAAAAAAGTGTAATACTGTTAACTGGTGATTGTCTTTTTGTATTGTGTAACAAAAATACATGATAAAAAAATATAAAATAAATAAATAATTGAGATGCATTGATAAATAGGTTGTTTCATTGTGGAAAATTGATTTTGGATTTAAAGTTCAATAAAGCTGCTTTATTTTGGGTCTTTGGTAGTGCGGGTCATTTTTGACCCGTAGGACAAGGGGAGCAAACAGAATGTTAAGATCGCACAAGGGTTAAGCAGGGCAAATGATGCGCTGACGCGTTGCATAGCGGTGACGCATAATAGATGCGTATTAAACACCGAAGCGTATAATGTATGTTTTTTTCTGATTTATTGGCAATAATTGGACAAAGCGTATTATACACAGGTGCATATTTTACAACGACAAATACGGTATATATTTACACACACACTAAAATAAACTACTACCGTACTTGTTACTTGAGGGGGCAGAGATGGTGTAGAGGCAGGGCAGCCGGCTCGGGACCTGAAAGTCCCAGGTTCGATCCCCGGTCACTGCATACCTCGTGGTGTCCCTGGGCAGCACACCTCATCCCCAAAATGCCCCCCGGCGCTTTCAATAGCTGCCCACTGCACCACCTGGTGGTGTATGGGTTAAATGCAGAGACTAATTTTGCCATTGTATGGAAACGTACAGTAATGACAATGTGATGATTAACGAGGGACTACTGTATTATAAACTGATGGCAATGTAAAGGTTGAAATCTATAACATTTGCCTTTATAAACAGCATTAAAGATCCACTGACGTGATTTTTCTACTATTCATCAAATTGCTCAAAATATATATATTTTATCATTTAAATATGTTAGTTTTTGCAAACAAAATGATAAATCACTTTAATTTTGCTTTAAAAGTGATTTTGAACTTCAAGCTGTGTTTAATCGTGGGAAATCCGTTTACACCCGAACGCACCATCTGTGATGTAATGTCCAGAGTTGAGGCAGAGCTCTGAGCTTGTCACGGTGTGCGCAGCTCCACATGAAGGTCAGTCTGATACAGCATCAGACCTAAATTAGATCCTGTTGTTTCTTGTTCCATCACCCAAACTATTTTCTGCTTCCCAAAATGAAGACAAATAGCTCAAATCTTCACCTAGATTGATAAATTAGTCAAGTTTTAAAATGTCCGCTATTGAAGAGACTGGAGCCCTCTGCCTCTCACTCTGGACATTACGTCACAGATGGTGCGTTCAGGTGTAAACGGATTTCCCATGATTAAACACGGCTTGAAGTTCAAAATCACTTTTAAAGCAAAATTAAAGTGATTTATCATTTTGTTTGCAAAAACTAACATATTTAAATGATAAAATATATATATTTTGAGCAATTTGATGAATAGTAGAAAAATCACGTCAGTGGATCTTTAACATTTTTAAGATCAGAGACGTTTTAAAACCGACGTGATCTAGTCTGGTCTCGCCCTCTCTTGGACTAGCTGTTAGTTGGTTAAGTTGGTTAAAAGTTTCACTCCATTTCCCCAAATTTAAGTTGTTCAAAGAGCTTTCTACAGCAGGTACAATATTAATAGTTCATAACCCTTCCACAGAACCCCACTTCCAAATATTTAAACTACCGGTACAGTATTCTTTTTAGGCCAATTGTTAAAGTGCTTCTCTGTTGATATTTTATGAGATGCTCTACGCAAGATCCTCATCAAACCTGTGAAGGAAAAAGGAAAATCTCCGGTCTGGTTACACAAAACACAGACAGCACATTCAGAGATTCTAACAGTTGGTGAGGTGAACCTTCTAACCTCGTGTATTCATCGTGTCTAGCCAGGCTGCTCTAAAAAAAACGGTTAAAAATGCATTTGGTTTACAGATAAAAGTGGGGTAAACCTTGCTACAAGGCAAGCCAGGCAGGCCAGTAGACTCACACGTGCTGTTCACTACTGTACCCTGGCTAGTGAAATGCCATGACTGTACGCCTCATCACAGCTGCTTCCCTCCGCACTTACATAATTTACACAAGCAGAGGGAGGGTAGGACAGAAAGAGAAGAAGGGGGGGGGGACTGAGCTGCAGGGAGCTCAAGTCCATTTGCGTTTGGCCATGTGGAGACAAATACGGCGGTACAAAAGAAACTCATGCCACAGCGGGATTTGATGACTACATGCTGAGACTCCTCTACGACATGTTGATAGGCAGTATGGGACCCCAGCCCTCCCCTGCCTGCACAAGGCCAAGCAGATAGGCGGTGGATGCAACAGGAACAAGAGTCTTGAGCACATTAGAGGTGCACTGATCCAAGACCATCGCATGGTTATTTATTAATCAGCTGAGCTTAGCTAACTGCCTGCTTAGATGAACAGCAAGAGCTCATGCTACACCGCAGTAAGGCAGCAAAACTGTTAGCTTTATACATCATGAAAAACAAAATGGCTTGAGATGCTAAAGCTTCCCAGGGTGCTTTTTGCATTCCCTCCCATTTTCTGTGTTCTGCATCACTTTCTTTTGTTTTACTATTATGGAGATATTGTGGAAAATATCACAGTTCTGCAATAGTGATCTTGCAATCTAAAGCTTTGCACTGTGTTAATCCAAATTGTGCTTACTTAGCTGCAAAACAAAACATCACTATGTGATCCTATGCAAACGCTGTCAGTGTACAGCAAACAAAGCATGTTTGCCCATTTGCAAACCCTTCATCTCCTGTAGGGTGAAGTCAGTGACGAGTCAAAGCATGGCGGTGTTGTCAGTGAACTATACGCTCCTTTCTGTTGTACTTGCAGAGTTCACGGGCACCACAATACCATGCTCTTTTTGATTTTGTTGTTGTTGTTGTTGCCATTTCCAACACTTCACAGTTGGGGTGTCAGCTCATTGAAACGGTGTTGAGAAACATAGCCTTTTAACTGAGAAGAAATGTCTCTTGGATAAAGAAAAAGAAGAGGAAAAACAGAATGGGATGCAATTCTCCAGAGTCAATTCCCCCTCCCTCATGTCTACTACCCCCCTTGTTTTGTATTTTACTTCTTTTTTTTTCTGGCAGGCTGGGTAATACACAGGAAAGCACTGGCACACAGCACTCACCTGAACACAAAAACATTGCCGGCGCGTGGAGTTTGGACTTCACAGACTAAAAGGAGGCCTGCACATCACCACAGGGGAAAATGAGCGTTAGGATCTTTGTTGGCTTACACTACTGATGCAAAGCTTTATGGGCTGAAGTGGTTCTTCTAAGCTTCTCGTTCCTTTAGGAGTCCTTTTACAGAAGTGTTGTGAAGGCGCCACAAGGATTCGGAAAACATCTGGGGATCAGGCAGCGAACAGGAGAGGCAGAGCGTGGTCATTACCCGACACTTCCTTTCATCATTTTGGAGACTACCTCGCACAATCTCTCATTCTCCCACACTTCTGCAGCTGAACCCTCTTGGACAGTTCATTTAGGATAATGTAGTAACGAGAAGGGGAAGTGAGGGAGTTGTGCGTAAGTGTGTGTGTGTTTGAGCAAAATCATGTCTGATGTGTATCGTTTCAAAATGTCTCCTCTGCATTTCAAACAAGATGCAAAACACGTCAGCCGAGACAAGAATGATTATTTTCATAACCTGCTGAAACATAAAAAGGCTATCTAAAGTGCCGTCAAAAAAAAATTGTTTTATGAATTCAAATGAACAACGCAAGAAGGATGTTTCAAAGAAAATTTCACATAAAAACGACGGAACTCTGAAATTATCTAGAGGCTTTTTCTCCCTCGTTTTCTTCAGACTTCAGAAAAAGAGAAATTTATTTCTGCCTTCATCTCTAAATTGGATGCAATTTATTGCCTCTCCAAAGCTCATTTTTCACTGGCTTGCAGGATCCATGGGCCATGGCAGGCAATGCGTATCTGCCCGCCTCCCCATGGCCTCGGGTGCTAATATGTGGAAACTGGCCCGGGGATATGGAGTTCGACCAATAGAAGAGGAGGCAGAGAGACAGAGAGGAGAATCAATCCGTAATCGCTGAGGAGGAGGCAGCAGGAGGGGTGGAAAGGAAGAGGAACAAAAAAAAATAAAAGCAGAGAGGAAAAGACAGAAGGCAGTGTGTTTACCAGCAGACATTTGGGTGCTGTCAGCTGACTGAAAGAGCTCTGGGATATCAGAGAAAGAAACCAGAGTTATATAACCAGGCTGTTTAAGCAGAGAGACATGGTGAAAGAGACTGACAGAGAAAGAGACAGGGTCCAGGAAAAAACAACAATACCATTTAAAGTGATAGATTCGACATGATCAAAGCAAAATAATAATAATTTTAAAAAAGGAGAGCACAGAGCTGACACAAAAATTAAACACTAGCTATGTTTACAAGCACAAAATTATTTGACTGGATTGAAATGTTTTCAGATTAAATAATCTGAAAGTATCTAACAAAGACCCTAACGATCCTCTATTGCGAAGAGCGAGAGGTCAATCTGCATGTGTCAATCTGCATTATGCAAGTTTACAGAACACCTATGCTTTATAACTTGAATCCCACACTCCTTGTTTCTTTGAATTGAGAAAGCTCCTCGGATGAGAAGCGAAACATCTCCAGTTACAAATAAAGTCCAATTGTTTTGTTTCTAACCTTTTTTTTGGATTTACCATGTCCTGATGACTGAGCATCTTCAGCAGCGAATCTGAATGTATCGTTTACATGGGCGCAATCCGTTCACGACGAGCGTTGACATGCAGCGGGCTTTGATTCTGAACAGAAGTACTGACATGCGCTCAGGCCCGGATTATCAGCAGGGCCGACTGGGCCCAGGCCCAGGGGGCCATGCTCACCATGGGGTCCACCGCAGGGAGCCCACTGCAGTTTTGGGGAAGAAAGAAAATAAAATATCCTTAGATTTTAAATAGGGTTGGGCTTCGAGAATCGTTCGGAACCGGGACTAACTGTCCGGTTTCCCGGAATCGTTCAAAATATTAATTTGCGATTCCTATTTTCGATGCTAGTTAGCCGACCGGAAGTAGCCACCGCCGAAAACCAACGAAGAAGAATCCACCGGAAGTGTGCATCTGCGATCGAAAGCGTACTAATTAATAAAAAATGACCAGTCAGGTCAGTGCAGCACTTGCAATAATTTTCTATCATGCAAAGGAGGGTGGAGAAGTAAAATAGTGTCCCGTCTTTGACGCGCTCAACCGGATTATTTTCGCTTCGTATCCGACCGGAAGTACAGAGTGGTCCGTCTGCAAAACGCTCCGCCGAACTTTTCGCTGATCGCTACCTCTTTGGCTCCATGATGGTAAATAAATAAACTATAAACTACATCTCATACCAACATTAAGGCAGCTAACAAGTTATACTCCGCTTAAAGCGGTAAGTCAGCTCAATACAAACACGATGCTAACGTTAGCTCGTTTTTTTCTTCTTAAGGGCGAGATACACTCGAGCGTCCTCACGATACGCCAATACGCAGCGTACGTATGCCCCGTACGCAGCGTAGCCCCGCGTAGCCCCTCAGGGCAAGTACGCGCAAAGGTATTTTTTTACTACGCATACGCGATTCGCATACGCGATGCGCGGTGTCTGACCTAAACTTCCCCGGCTCCGGACTGTTTTGTATGTTACACAAATGAAATAAATTCCTCTTTTTTATCGCTGATCGGGCCTTTTCTTTTGTTTTTTTGCCTAAAGTCAAGTAACCGCTTCTTCCTCCGTTCACTCGATGAATGAAATGAATGAATTCAGGTCCTACCTGGGTGCGCGATGTTTTATATATTCCCTGGTGGGCTGTGGTGGGCTGTGGGCTGCAGGAAAAGCACTCCCTGTTATTATTTTTATTTCTGAGAGAACTTTTTATAACATATATAGTAGAAAGACCGTATCAGAACACCGCAGAAGTCTGAGCGAGCTGCTCATGATAAGTTTCACTTTGAGCTGACTGAAATCTGTCAATCATTTCAGTAGGCGTGTCAAAGTGACCAATCAGCGAGCTCAGTTGAGTCCTCTCCGTGGAGCGAAAAACTAGCGGAAGTGACGATCGGAAGTGACGGTACGGAGGAAATGACGTAGAATTTGGAGCGAAAACACGAGAATCTACGCGAGAACATCAGCCGAGCTGTAGCAGAGGCTCCGTATACGCGCGTATACGGGCGTATACGCGCATATACGGAGTCTGCTTCACTGTATCTCGGCCTTTAGACAAACAACCTAAAATGGCTTCACTGTTCACCAGTGTCCAAGGTAAATACATCAGTGTAAACTCAACTGAATGAAGAGAGACACAGAACAGTTACAACAGCATATATGTTGTGAAAAGCTTGCATCCCTTTTCAGATGTGGATTCAACTCCTGCCATGGATTGCACTTACATTGCACTCAAATCCAACACTTATTAACATTCTTAATCCATTTAAAGTTCTCTGTGTCTTTTAAAATGTTTTAATGTCTCTAGTTTTCATTATTATATAATTTCTGTTTATGTTCTCTTTCATTCCATTATGAATGAATGTCACAGTTTGAAGAATTATTGAATAGGTTAGTTAGGCAATAACAACAGAGCTAATAATTGTACACATTCTCAGTCTTAAAAATGATTTAATAATCTCTTTTTACTGATAATACTGATAAACCTGTTGTTTGTTTAGGAACTTCCTGCAGTCTGTCCAGAAAGTCTCCACTGGAGGAGCGTTCTGCTGAGGAAAGGGCACAACATAATTTCACAGCTCCATGTCCATGAAGAAAGAAATGGAGAGAGGGCTGCAGATACCAGGACATCCCACCAGCTGTTCTGTCTGAGGATCCTGCTGCTGTGGTGGAACCAGGTTAGCCCATCAGTGGGAGTTCAGTAACATGACTGCAGCATCACATACTGGACAATATTATATGTATAATAATAATAATAATATATGTTGGTGAGTCCTCCATGTTGGCTCTAATCTGCCCTGTGAGAAATTCATAGTAAATGTAACAAAAAGGAAAAAGTTCATAGCATTAAATTCAAACAGAAGTTCAAATTATTCAATAATTTCCAGTGTAGTGGTGAACCATGTTTAATTATTGATAGTTATAAACAAAAGTGTACAATTGACACGTACAAATAAATACATAATTGTGAATTTACTTTACACTATGCAAACATACAACCTTGTCCATCTTTTAAAAAAATCACAGTTCATATAGGTAATTAATAAATACATTTCAAAATGTAGTTTACATACAATGCTATATATATATATATATATATATATATATATATTATATATATGGGTGTTTGGTGTGGGAGGGGGCCCTGTGAGTTTCGGTGCCCAGGGGCCCCTGGGGTTGTTAATCCAGCCCTGCATGCGCTGAGTGGTAAACTTTCCTTAAAAAGCACAGAAGAAGAAGTTCTTCTTCAGGTTTACTTCTGTGATGAACGTAAACAAACCTGAGCGCCCAAAATGGGCCCGCGCCAGGTTTTAATTACGTTGGAGACGTTACTGCACTCCCTGATTGAGCTACAGGTGATACAGATCATTTTGAGCTCTTTCAAAGTTTCTAGTATAAATGTTATGTCGATCACCAACCAGTTTTACTTCCCCAACATATAAGTATCTAGCCAGGCAGAAATACGTGAGGTAGACATAGGTCGCACATTTGCAGTCAGGTCAGTTTTTCATGATAAGAAAAAAGATCTGATTAAGTGTTTACATGCACAACATTCAGATTGTGAATGGGCACCCGTCTCATTCTGATTACCGTAAAAATCGGGCACGCTCCTGTGTATAACACGCTTTGTCCAATTATTGTAAATAAATTGGAAAAATCCATAAATAACCTGCTTCGGCGTATAACACGCATCTATTATGCCTCACCGCTACGCGACGCGTCAGCGCCTCATTTGCCCTGCTGAAAATGGCGGCCACAGAAGCGAGCGAGCACTGAAGGACTTTACAAGATTAACACGGTAAAAACAATTATTTCTTTGCGAGAAAAAATAAATTTCTTAGCTGACATTATAGCACAAGAGTTCCTGAGCTTAACCGTTCCTTAATCAATTCACGAAATGGTCAAATCTGCTAGATTATAAATTGTTTCGGTTTGACGTCTTCCAAAACAGTTTTGTGCGCTACTAAAATAAATTGTAAAAAATGAATTTTATCTCAAATGTCTTATACAGTACAGCTAACAATTTGTAAATGACCACCAAATAATTACGCTCTGTAAGTTTCAAGAAAATCCGCTGTGTGGTTTATTAGTTATCTTGCTAAAAAAACAGCTAACAGCAGCTACATCCAGAGCAGGAGGCGGGCAGCGACAGAGTCAGTCCGACCAGAGGAGGCTTTTTTCAGACACATGAGCTAGAAACAGTCTGGAAGTGGCCCCCTAGCGGACAAAAGTGGTACTGCACCATTTTTTGCCCAAAATGAAAAACGGCTATATAAGAGCCAAAAATGGGTCTAAAAATATGGGAAAAAATCCATAAATAACACGCTTCGGCGTATAACACGCAGGACATTCAAATGAGTAAAAAAACTGTGTGTTATACCACGATTTTTACGGTACAAATTCTTTCGGATCGAGCTGAATCAACAAATAATAATCCGAATGGGGCGTTTACACAACACATTTTTTATTCCGAATGGCCGTTTAATCCGATTACTTATGTCCATGTAAACATAGCTACAGGTGAGTGTCCAGTGGTTTCAGGTGAGTATGCAAGCAGATACATGAACACAGGTCAGAGGTTATTACTTCCATCAAACATCCATTATTTCAGCACAAATTCTCATGTAAGCAACAGCTGCCTAACCTTTTTACTGAAATGTTCTCGTTAATGTCATGTTTTAGAGCTCTACACCTTAACTTCTAATACAGCTAAAGGCTGCGCTACAACTAAAAGCTTCTAAAGGTCCAATCACTGTAACCTCATCTAGTTTAGCTGTTCATTTATTTACGCTTATTCATGTTTTTGCTCTCTGAGTTTGCGTATGATGCAAAAAGTATGTTATTAATTTTGGATGCTCAGTTTGGGGAGTCTGTGGCGCTCGTTGCCACACATGCTGTACGTTAAGTACAGTTAGCTCAAGGTGCATTCAGTCCTGTGACCTTGCTGTTACTTCTGCAGAGCAATGAATAACTATCACATTTCTTTGGCTGACAGCTGACACCAAGAAGCCAGGTGATATACGAGACATGACAAGTGATTCTAATTAAATGTAGAGCTTGTGGATGTAAAGTGGCAGGAAGGGAACAAATCCTGTCCAGCCAGCGAGCGGCAAAGCGGCATGCCTTGCTGCAAACAAGACGAGCCGGGCTGTCAGGGCTGCCTCAGCTGTCCTGTAAACCTGGGGCCCCGCTCCCCGGGGGGACTGACAGGTTTCAGCTGCAGGGGGAGAAGACACTCTGCAAGCCTCCTGCTCTTCCAAATAACAAACACATGACACACAAACAGGCCGATGTGATGCGAAGGAAAAGCCACGTGGATCACGAGCATTTGTCATAGAACTGTGTACTAACAAGATACAAAGCACGGATTTTTGCTCCCTGCGCCTAGATGAAGTCTACGTGAATGCATTAGCTCTGGCATGACTCAGTGACTAAAAAGGGGGGAAAAAAAGAGTAAAATCACAAAGAAGCAACAGTTTTAGTAAGCAAGACAGCTGTTGATGCTGCTGTATTTTCTCTACAACTGCATGCGTCCAGCTCAGGTTGAGAACAGAGAATTTAGTGAGTTATTTTTCCATCTACTTACACAGATAGCAGAGGACCCTGTGGAACTCCAAGCAATTGCAAGTGTCAGTAAGCGACACAGAACTGCACTTTACTGAGGACACTCACAGAGTCCTCAGCTTCCTGAGCAGACCCCTCAGAGACAAGCCTCACCAAATCAGTTAACCTTTGACCCGTCTGAAACAACTTGGCTCCCCCGAGTCACGGTCAGCCAACTAAAAGACAAATGCTCATTGCACTCTGTCTGACTGACGGGAGGACTCGTGTTGGTTGGTGTTAGTCTCCTCTAGAAAATGAAGGAGCAACAATCTATCATGAGATTTTTTTTTAATGCAAGCCAGCAAATAATGTTCATAAAAGAAAGTTTTTGCTGACTGTGTTTTGTTCTCTCCATCAAAGTAGAGTTCACCTTGAATAACTTTGAGAAAGAAAAAAAAAGCTTCATATGTAGAAAATAATAAATAAATGTGGCACATTCAAACCATATACTAGTTGCTTTTCTTTTTATCCCCCCCAGTGATATTATTGGGCCACGTTTCTCTCACTTTACAGGTGCATCTTGAAAAAACTGAATGTTGTGGAAAAAGTGAAATTCCTTTTGTCAATCATTTCAGAAAGTGACACTCATATATGACTTTGTATATTGAGTCATTACATGTAGAGTGAAATATGTCGAGCCTTAATTTATTGTCATTTTGATGATTATGTTTTGCACATAATGGAAAAAAAAAACTCCAGCAGTCTGGAGTCAGCAGTTTACAATACTGAACCTCATGAAGAGGTTCAGTATTGTAAACTCCTGGTGTCACACCCTCCTCAATAACTCCTATGAGCTACAAATGTCTCATTCCTCAAGTCAAACCACTCCTGAAACAGAGACAGTCAGAAGTGTCTTGCCTGCTGAGGATAAAAAGAACTGGATTGTTGCCCAGTGGTCCATTGTCCTCTTTTCTGATTAAAGTACATTTTGCATATCATTTATAAATCATGGTCTCAGAGTCTGGAGGAAGAGTGGATAAGAACAGAATCCACGCTGTTGAAGTCCAGATTGAAGTTTCCACAGTCAGTGATGGTTTGGGTCCATGTCCTCTGCTGATGTTGGTCCACTGGGTTTTCTGAAGTCCACAGTCCTCACAGCATCTACCAGGACATTTTAGAGACTTCATGCTTCTTTCTGCTGACAAGCTTTATGGAAATGCTGATTTCATTTTCCAGCAGGACTTGGCTCCTGCCCACAAAGGTACCAAAAGATAGCTGGAATATTCTAATTTTGTTTTTTTCATTATTTACAAAAGCGTTACCTTATAAATTAAAACAATTTGTTTATGGGATTAAAAAAAAAGTGAAAATTCCAGGCTGTTATTGCTTTTTGAAAGCAAAACAGAAAAAAAGTGTGAACAAAAGTAACATCAGCCCAGCCATAACAAGATATGATGTATTTGTTTTGTTTTCCTATGAGGTTTCGATTTGTATTTTCTTCGTGTTCAGTTTCCTCCTTGTGCCTCCCTTTGTTTTACAGCCATCCTCAGTACTTTTCCTGGGTCCGCCCCTTACCACACACCTGTTCACTGTTGCCATTAAGTCACCTGTCTCCTATTTTCTCATTAGTCTCAGTTCCTAAATAACCTCAGTTCTCATTTCTCTGCAGTCTATCATTGTCTTTAAGCCCAATCTGTTTTTTCCCCTCCATCCATCTCCATCAAGTTTATTTCCTCTTGCTGCCATGCCAGCTCGTTGTGTTAGTGTAAATAGGATTGATTTATCGACAAACCATGACAAGCGTCAAGAGGCAAAATGTAAATGCAACAATGTTTTGGATGTGTTACTAATGACACAACAACATATGCCAAATAATTAAAAACAACTTCTTTTTGGATGATTTTATATTGTAAAATAATAACTGAGCATAAATTCATTTTTTCCAGAATGTAAATTGGATGTGAATGGATTATAGCGCATGAACTTTGGTGTTTTGAACTACTTTGGCATGACTGTCTCAGAGGAGTTGACAAGGGAGAGGGTGGGCCCCAGAGGCCATTTTAGCACCAACAAGCTGTTTTTTCCACTATGGAGTATGATGCTTGTGGAAATCAGTTTTGTTTGGTGGCTTCTCTAATTGATGAAGTCCTTTGGATGAAAGACGAAACGTCTCAGTCGTAAAAAGAAACCGTCCAGATGAACCGACTGAACATTGTTGGATTTTATACCTGGATTATTGAGCATGACTTTAGTGTTCAGAATGTAAAGTTCAGATTTTTCAGTTTTGACAAATATTACAAATTAATTTGTTTTAAAGTGTGAACTTGTACATTTGGCCCTGCACATACGAGTGATATTATCTGTCACATGGGCATCTCAGTGAAGCAGATGCTGAAACTTAGAATTGCCTTTGTGGTTTTGATTTCTGTTGAGATTTTCTGCCTTTAGAACTGAGCAATAACTGCTCAGACAACAATCCCTTTAGTCTGTTTTGTTCTTACAAATCTGTTGATATAACTAGAAAGGAAAGTGATTGTGGTTATATAACTGAAACAATTTAATTAGCGACCTCAACACAGCCACATCAGCCAGAAGTCACTGAAGTTTCAAAGCCTCCTTTCTCTCGGAGGCCTCTGCCCTGTCTGCCTTCATTCAAGAACTTCTCTTTTTCTGCACCAAACACGTTCTCCTAGAGCAAACAGACATACCACTTCTTCCTCTCTGTCCCTCCCTCAAGTTAATTAAAGTTACGTTGAGGGATTAAATGAGAAGTAGGTCAGTGGAGCATTGCTGGAGGAAAAAAAATGTCAACAAACCACATCAGAAGTCACTTTTGTTGACCTTGTGAAACACAAACCAAAACCTGCAGTTGCTTGCTCTTGACTGCCTCCGCCGATGGTGGAGCTAAAGTCTCACAGACCAAGCCCTTACCTTGATTTCTCTGTAGCAGATAGCAAACCCACCTAGAGGGTAGCCCAGGGAGCTAGGCTTTGGTGGCAGACACTTGGTGCCCTCTACACAGAGCTTTGTCTCCAGCCCCCTGAACAGATCCTCTTCAAATGCAGGATTATCGCAGTGCTCTGGGCAATGAGAGCCCCATAGCTCCGGTGGAAGGAGACATTGCCAATAGCCACCATGCAAGGCAAAACTCCCACGTGGTGTATTACTGTTATGTCTTTTAAACAAAGAGAAATGCAGCTTTACAAAACCCACATGCTGGTTGTAGTGACTTTACTGTGTTCACACCGCAAATGCACAGCTTTAGACTTTTGTGTGAATTACATTGTAAGCAGCAAATCAAAAAGAATACAGAGAGAAACAAAACACTGTTTCTTCTCATGAGTCTGGCTGTTACTGTTTCGAGGCGTTTACTTGAAAATTGAATTTACGCAGGGAAATCTGACAAATTTGCACTTGTAAGCAAGTTACACTTATTTAGCCCTGTGAGAAAATTACAGAAGCATGGTCTTTGGTACCAAACTACTATTGAATAGTAGGTTTATTTTCTTAATTTCCACTCTTGTCTCGTTTTCTTCCAGTTTATTGTTTTAAATAAAATAGATCATGCTGATGTTTGAATGCTATAAGTGCTAACTAAGAAAATTGTTTCTGAGACATGCTGAGATATACATTAAACAGTCCAAATAAACCTGACAGGGGACTACACATTGTTACTGGGGGGAAGTGAGCAGAGCACAGCCTCACGTGAACTGTGTCACAACATAAAGGTGGAGCTGTCATCATACATCTGCATCCATTAGGTGTCCTCTTAAATCTGCCTCATGGTCTGTGCACACTACAGAGGAGTGAATGTTAATGACAAACAAAATAACAGATGTGTCATCATACATTAACAAGTAAAAATTATAGAGGATCCAGACTCACCAGTGGTGAACGTCTTTACAATTAATGTTAATGTCCATTTTATACGTATGCATAGCACTATAAAAAAAAAAAAAAAAAAAAAAACAAGCTGAACCAAAGTACAGTAAAAATGTAATTACTTGAGCCAATAAAAATAT
>JBBPBX010079851.1:0-16298 GCA_038048925.1 Garcialebias charrua
AATAGGTTTGCCTTGACAATGCTTTGAAGCTGCAGAGTTTTCCGCCTACATATAAATAGGTTGGCCTTGACATTACTTAGAAGCTGCAGTGTTCCATCCACATATAAATATGTTGACCTTGACAATGCATTGAATCTGTGGAGTTTTCCGCCCACATATAAATAGGTTGGCCTTGACAATAACTTTGCGGCTACAGATTTTTTCGACCACATATAAATAGGTTGGCCTTGACAATGCTTTAAATCTGTGGAGTGTTCCGCCCACACATAAATAGTTTGGCCTTGACCATGCTTTAAATCTGTGGAGTGTTCCGTCCACACATAAATAGTTTGGCCTTGAGAATGCCTTTAAGCTGTGGAGTGTTCCGTACACATACAAATAGCATGGCCTTAACAATGCTTTAACGCTGTGGAATGTTCCGTCCACATATAAATAGGTTGCCATGACAAAACTTTAATGCTATGGAATGTTCCGCCCACACATAAATAGCTTGGCCTTGAGAAGGCTTTGAAGCTGTGGAGTGTTCCGCCCACATATAAATAGGTTGCCTTGACAACACTTTAAAGCTGTGGAGTGTTCCACCCACATATAAATAATTTGGCCTTGAGAAGGCTTTGAAGCTGTGGAATGTTCCGTCCACATATAAATAGGTTACCTTGACAACACTTTAAAGCTGTGGAGTGCTCTGCCCACACATAAATAGTTTGGCCTTGAGAAGGCTTTGAAGCTGTGGAGTGTTCAGCCCACATATAAATAGGTTTGCCTTGACAATGCTTTGAAGCTGCAGAGTGTTCCATCCACATATAAATAGGTTGCCATGACAACACTGTAAAGCTGTGGAATGTTCCACCCACACATAAATAGGTTGGCCTTACCAATTGAAGCTGTGGAATGTTCAACCCACAGATAAATATGTTGCCTTGACAACACTTTAAAGCTGTGGAGTGTTCCGTCCACATATAAATAGGTTTCCTTAAAAAACACTGAAGCTGCAGAGTGTTCCGCCCACATATAAATAGGTTGGCCTTAACAATGCTTTAAAGCTGTGGAGTGTTCCGTCCACATATAAATAGGTTGCCTTGACAACACTTTAAAGCTGTGGAGTGTTCCGCCCACACATAAATAGTTTGGCCTTGAGAAGGCTTTGAAGCTATGGAGTGTTCCGCCCACATATAAATAGGTTTGCCTTGACAATGCTTTGAAGCTACGGAGTGTTCCGCCCACATATAATAGGTTGAATTGACAACACTTTAAAGCTGTGGAGTGTTCTACCCACACATAAATAGTTTGGCCTTGAGAAGGCTTTGAAGTTGTGGAGTGTTCCGCCCACATATAAATAGGTTGCCTTGACAACACTTTGAAGCTGCAGAGTGTTCCGCCCACATATATATAGGTTAGCCTTAACAATGCTTTAAAGCTGTGGAGTGTTCCACCCACATATAAATAGGGTTGCCTTGACAATGCTTTGAAGCTGCAGAAGGTTCCGTCCACATATAAATAGGCTGGCCTTATCAATGCTTTAAAGCTGTGGAGTGTTCCGTCCACATATAAATAGGTTGCCTTGATAACACTTTAAATCTGTGGAGTGTTCCGTCCACAAATAAATAGTTTGGCCTTGAGAAGGCTTTGAAGCTGTGTAGTGTTCCGCCCACATATAAATAGGTTGCCTTGACAACACTTTGAAGCTGCAGAGTGTTCCGTCCACATATAAATAGGCTGGCCTTATCAATGCTTTAAAGCTGTGGAGTGTTTCGCCCACAAATAAATAGGTTGCCTTGACAACACTTTAAAGCTATGGAGTGTTTCACCCACATATAAATAGGTTGGCCTTGAGAAGGCTTTGAAGCTGTGGAATGTTCCGTCCACATATAAATAGGTTGCCTTGACAACATTTTAAAGCTGTTGAGTGCTCTGTCCACACATAACTAGGTTGGCCTTACCAATGCTTTGAAGCTATGGCGTGTTCTGCCCACATATAAATAGTTTGGCCTTGACAACAATTTAAAGCTGTGGAGTGTTACACCCACATATAAATAGTTTGGACTTGAGAAGGCTTTGAAGCTGTGGAGCGTTCCGCCCACATATAAATAGGTTGCCTTGACAACACTTTGAAGTTGCAGAGTGTTCTGCCCACATATAAATAGGTTGGCCTTAACAATGATTTAAAGCTGTGGAGTGTTCCGTCAACATATAAATAGGTTGCCTTGACAACACTTTAAAGCTTTGGAGTGTTCCGCCCACACATAAATAGTTTGGCATTGAGAAGGCTTTGAAGCTGTGGAGTGTTCCGCCCACATAAAAATAGGTTGGCCTTGACAATGCTTTGAAGCTGCAGTGTTCCATCCACATATAAATATGTTGACCTTGACAATGCATTGAATCTGTGGAGTTTTCCGCCCACATATAAATAGGTTGGCCTTGACAATAACTTTGCGGCTACAGATGTTTTCGCCCACATATAAATAGGTTGGCCTTGACAATGCTTTAAATCTGTGGAGTGTTCCGCCCACACATAAATAGTTTAGCCTTGAGAATGCTTTGAAGCTGTGGAGTCTTCCGTCCACATATAAATAGGTTGCCGTGACAACACTTTGAAGCTGCAGAGTGTTCCGCCCACATATAAATAGGTTGGCCTTAACAATGCTTTAAAGCTGTGGAGTGTTCCGTCCACATATAAATAAGTTGCCTTGACAACACTTTAAAGCTGTGGAGTGTTCCGCCCACACATAAATAGTTTGGCCTTGAGAAGGCTTTGAAGCTGTGGAGTGTTCCGCCCACATATAAATAGGTTTGCCTTGACAATGCTTTGAAGCTACGGAGTGTTCCGCCCACATATAATAGGTTGAATTGACAACACTTTAAAGCTGTGGAGTGTTCTACCCACACATAAATAGTTTGGCCTTGAGAAGGCTTTGAAGTTGTGGAGTGTTCCGCCCACATATAAATAGGTTGCCTTGACAACACTTTGAAGCTGCAGAGTGTTCCGCCCACATATAAATAGGTTAGCCTTAACAATGCTTTAAAGCTGTGGAGTGATCCACCCACATATAAATAGGTTGCCTTGACAATGCTTTGAAGCTGCAGAATGTTCCGTCCACATATAAATAGGCTGGCCTTATCAATGCTTTAAAGCTGTGGAGTGTTTCGCCCACAAATAAATAGGTTGCCTTGACAACACTTTAAAGCTATGGAGTGTTTCACCCACATATAAATAGGTTGGCCTTGAGAAGGCTTTGAAGCTGTGGAATGTTCCGTCCACATATAAATAGGTTGCCTAGACAACACTTTAAAGCTGTTGAGTGCTCTGTCCACACATAAATAGGTTGGCCTTACCAATGCTTTGAAGCTGTGGAGTGTTCTGCCCACATATAAATAGCTTGCCTTGACAACAATTTAAAGCTGTAGAATGTAACACCCACATATAAATAGTTTGGACTTGAGAAGGCTTTGAAGCTGTGGAGTGTTCCGCCCACATATAAATAGGTTGCCTTGACAACACTTTGAAGTTGCAGAGTGTTCTGCCCACATATAAATAGTTTGGCATTGAGAAGGCTTTGAAGCTGTGGAGTGTTCCGCCCACATATAAATAGGTTTGCCTTGACAATGCTTTGAAGCTGCAGAGTTTTCCGCCTACATATAAATAGGTTGGCCTTGACAACACTTAGAAGCTGCAGTGTTCCATCCACATATAAATATGTTGACCTTGACAATGCATTGAATCTGTGGAGTTTTCCGCCCACATATAAATAGGTTGGCCTTGACAATAACTTTGCGGCTACAGATGTTTTCGCCCTTATATAAATAGGTTGGCCTTGACAATATTTTAAATCTGTGGAGTGTTCCGTCCACACATAAATAGTTTGACTTGAGAAGTCTTTGAAGCTATGGAGTGTTCCGTCCACATATGAATAGGTTGCCTTGACAACACTTTGAAGCTGCAGAGTGTTCCACCCACATATAAATAGGTTGGCCTTAAAGGTTCAGTATGCAGTTTCTGTAGAACAGCAGAACTTAGAAATATTTTCAACAGGCAAAGCATTCTGATCCCTCCCCCTCAGAGCCATATGTGGCTCTGCCCCCTTGTGGTCTGTTGAATTTCAAATTCAAGCTCTGTTTTTATTGGCTGATTCAAATTCAAGCTCTGTTTTTATTGGCTGGTTACAAACTCTGTTTTTATTGGCTGGAAAATGGTGGGTCACCTTTTCTTTTTAGAAATGCTTATTTACCACCTGGAGAAGCAAGGGGACAATATTTTTTTTAAATTTTTTTCAGAGATTACCTGGCTAATATCAGTCTGTCAGGAGGTAGTGACAGAGTGAAGAAATATGCTCATAAAAAAGCTACATACTGAAGCTATTATGCTTTAAAGCTGTGGAGTGTTCCATCCACATATAAATAGGTTGCCTTGACAACACTTTAAAGCTGTGGAGTGTTCCGTCCACACATAAATAGTTTGGCCTTGAGAAGGCTTTGAAGCTATGGAGTGTTCCGCCCACATATAAATAGGTTTGCCTTGACAATGCTTTGAAGCTACAGAGTGTTCCGTCCACATATAAATAGGTTGCCATGACAACACTGTAAAGCTGTGGAATGTTCCGCCCACACATAAATAGTTTGGCCTTGAGAAGGCTTTGAAGCTATGGACTGTTCCGTCCACATATAAATAGGCTGCCTTGACAACACTTTAAAGTTCTGGAGTGCTCTGCCCATACATAAATAGGTTGGTCTTGCCAATGCTTTGAAGCTGTGGAGTGTTCCATCTACATATAAATAGGTTTGCCTTGACAATGCTTTGAAGCTATGGAGTGTTCCGCCCACATATAATAGGTTGAATTGACAACACTTTAAAGCTGTGGAGTGTTCTACCCACACATAAATAGTTTGGCCTTGAGAAGGCTTTGAAGTTGTGGAGTGTTCCGCCCACATATAAATAGGTTGCCTTGACAACACTTTGAAGCTGCAGAGTGTTCCGCCCACATATAAATAGGTTAGCCTTAACAATGCTTTAAAGCTGTGGAGTGTTCCACCCACATATAAATAGGGTTGCCTTGACAATGCTTTGAAGCTGCAGAATGTTCCGTCCACATATAAATAGGCTGGCCTTATCAATGCTTTAAAGCTGTGGAGTGTTTCGCCCACAAATAAATAGGTTGCCTTGACAACACTTTAAAGCTATGGAGTGTTTCACCCACATATAAATAGGTTGGCCTTGAGAAGGCTTTGAAGCTGTGGAATGTTCCGTCCACATATAAATAGGTTGCCTTGATAACAGTTTAAAGCTGTTGAGTGCTCTGTCCACACATAAATAGGTTGGCCTTACCAATGCTTTGAAGCTGTGGAGTGTTCTGCCCACATATAAATAGGTTGCCTTGACAACACTTTGAAGTTGCAGAGTGTTCTGCCCACATATAAATAGTTTGGCATTGAGAAGGCTTTGAAGCTGTGGAGTGTTCCGCCCACATATAAATAGGTTTGCCTTGACAATGCTTTGAAGCTGCAGAGTTTTCCGCCTACATATAAATAGGTTGGCCTTGACAACACTTAGAAGCTGCAGTGTTCCATCCACATATAAATATGTTGACCTTGACAATGCATTGAATCTGTGGAGTTTTCCGCCCACATATAAATAGGTTGGCCTTGACAATAACTTTGCGGCTACAGATGTTTTCGCCCTTATATAAATAGGTTGGCCTTGACAATATTTTAAATCTGTGGAGTGTTCCGTCCACACATAAATAGTTTGACTTGAGAAGTCTTTGAAGCTATGGAGTGTTCCGTCCACATATGAATAGGTTGCCTTGACAACACTTTGAAGCTGCAGAGTGTTCCACCCACATATAAATAGGTTGGCCTTAAAGGTTCAGTATGCAGTTTCTGTAGAACAGCAGAACTTAGAAATATTTTCAACAGGCAAAGCATTCTGATCCCTCCCCCTCAGAGCCATATGTGGCTCTGCCCCCTTGTGGTCTGTTGAATTTCAAATTCAAGCTCTGTTTTTATTGGCTGATTCAAATTCAAGCTCTGTTTTTATTGGCTGGTTACAAACTCTGTTTTTATTGGCTGGAAAATGGTGGGTCACCTTTTCTTTTTAGAAATGCTTATTTACCACCTGGAGAAGCAAGGGGACAATATTTTTTTTAAAATTTTTTCAGAGATTACCTGGCTAATATCAGTCTGTCAGGAGGTAGTGACAGAGTGAAGAAATATGCTCATAAAAAAAGCTACATACTGAAGCTATTATGCTTTAAAGCTGTGGAGTGTTCCATCCACATATAAATAGGTTGCCTTGACAACACTTTAAAGCTGTGGAGTGTTCCGTCCACACATAAATAGTTTGGCCTTGAGAAGGCTTTGAAGCTATGGAGTGTTCCGCCCACATATAAATAGGTTTGCCTTGACAATGCTTTGAAGCTACAGAGTGTTCCGTCCACATATAAATAGGTTGCCATGACAACACTGTAAAGCTGTGGAATGTTCCGCCCACACATAAATAGTTTGGCCTTGAGAAGGCTTTGAAGCTATGGACTGTTCCGTCCACATATAAATAGGCTGCCTTGACAACACTTTAAAGTTCTGGAGTGCTCTGCCCATACATAAATAGGTTGGTCTTACCAATGCTTTGAAGCTGTGGAGTGTTCCATCTACATATAAATAGGTTTGCCTTGACAATGCTTTGAAGCTATGGAGTGTTCCGCCCACATATAATAGGTTGAATTGACAACAATTTAAAGCTGTGGAATGTTACACCCACATATAAATAGATGGGACTTGAGAAGGCTTTGAAGTTGTGGAAGGTTCCGCCCACATATAAATAGGTTGCCTTGACAACACTTTGAAGTTGCAGAGTGTTCTGCCCACATATAAATAGGTTGGCCTTAACAATGCTTTAAAGCTGTGGAGTGTTCCGTCCACATATAAATAGGTTGCCATGACAACACTTTAAAGCTTTGGAGTGTTCCGCCCACATATAAATAGTTTGGCATTGAGAAGGCTTTGAAGCTGTGGAGTGTTCCGCCCACATATAAATAGGTTTGCCTTGACAATGCTTTGAAGCTGCAGAGTTTTCCGCCCACATATAAATAGGTTGCCTTGACAACACTTTGAAGTTGCAGGGTGTTCTGCCCACATATAAATAGGTTGGCCTTAACAATGCTTTAAAGCTATGGAGTGTTCCGTCCACATATAAATAGGTTGCCTTGACAACATTTTAAAGCTTTGGAGTGTTCCGCCCACACATAAATAGTTTGGCATTGAGAAGGCTTTGAAGCTGTGGAGTTTTCTGCCCACATATAAATAGGTTTGCCTTGACAATGCTTTGAAGCTGCAGTGTTCCATCCACATATAAATATGTTGACCTTGACAATGCATTGAATCTGTGGAGTTTTCCACCCACATATAAATAGGTTGGCCTTGACAATAACTTTGCGGCTACATATGTTTTCGCCCACATATAAATAGGTTGGCCTTGACAATGCTTTAAATCTGTGGAGTGTTCCGCCCACACATAAATAGTTTGGCCTTGACAATGCTTTAAATCTGTGGAGTGTTCCGCCCACACATAAATAGTTTGGCCTTGACAATGCTTTAAATCTGTGGAGTGTTCCGCCCACACATAAATAGTTTGGCCTTGAGAATGCTTTGAAGCTGTGGAGTGTTCCGTCCACATATAAATAGGTTGCCGTGACAACACTTTGAAGCTGCAGAGTGTTCCGCCCACATATAAATAGGTTGGCCTTAACAATGCTTTAAAGCTGTGGAGTGTTCCGTCCACATATAAATAAGTTGCCTTGACAACACTTTAAAGCTGTGGAGTGTTCCGCCCACACATAAATAGTTTGGCCTTGAGAAGGCTTTGAAGCTGTGGAGTGTTCCGCCCACATATAAATAGGTTTGCCTTGACAATGCTTTGAAGCTACGGAGTGTTCCGCCCACATATAATAGGTTGAATTGACAACACTTTAAAGCTGTGGAGTGTTCTACCCACACATAAATAGTTTGGCCTTGAGAAGGCTTTGAAGTTGTGGAGTGTTCCGCCCACATATAAATAGGTTGCCTTGACAACACTTTGAAGCTGCAGAGTGTTCCGCCCACATATAAATAGGTTAGCCTTAACAATGCTTTAAAGCTGTGGAGTGATCCACCCACATATAAATAGGTTGCCTTGACAATGCTTTGAAGCTGCAGAATGTTCCGTCCACATATAAATAGGCTGGCCTTATCAATGCTTTAAAGCTGTGGAGTGTTTCGCCCACAAATAAATAGGTTGCCTTGACAACACTTTAAAGCTATGGAGTGTTTCACCCACATATAAATAGGTTGGCCTTGAGAAGGCTTTGAAGCTGTGGAATGTTCCGTCCACATATAAATAGGTTGCCTTGATAACAGTTTAAAGCTGTTGAGTGCTCTGTCCACACATAAATAGGTTGGCCTTACCAATGCTTTGAAGCTGTGGAGTGTTCTGCCCACATATAAATAGGTTGCCTTGACAACAATTTAAAGCTGTAGAATGTAACACCCACATATAAATAGTTTGGACTTGAGAAGGCTTTGAAGCTTTGGAGTGTTCCGCCCACATATAAATAGGTTGCCTTGACAACACTTTGAAGTTGCAGAGTGTTCTGCCCACATATAAATAGTTTGGCATTGAGAAGGCTTTGAAGCTGTGGAGTGTTCCGCCCACATATAAATAGGTTTGCCTTGACAATGCTTTGAAGCTGCAGAGTTTTCCGCCTACATATAAATAGGTTGGCCTTGACAACACTTAGAAGCTGCAGTGTTCCATCCACATATAAATATGTTGACCTTGACAATGCATTGAATCTGTGGAGTTTTCCGCCCACATATAAATAGGTTGGCCTTGACAATAACTTTGCGGCTACAGATGTTTTCGCCCTTATATAAATAGGTTGGCCTTGACAATATTTTAAATCTGTGGAGTGTTCCGTCCACACATAAATAGTTTGACTTGAGAAGTCTTTGAAGCTATGGAGTGTTCCGTCCACATATGAATAGGTTGCCTTGACAACACTTTGAAGCTGCAGAGTGTTCCACCCACATATAAATAGGTTGGCCTTAAAGGTTCAGTATGCAGTTTCTGTAGAACAGCAGAACTTAGAAATATTTTCAACAGGCAAAGCATTCTGATCCCTCCCCCTCAGAGCCATATGTGGCTCTGCCCCCTTGTGGTCTGTTGAATTTCAAATTCAAGCTCTGTTTTTATTGGCTGATTCAAATTCAAGCTCTGTTTTTATTGGCTGGTTACAAACTCTGTTTTTATTGGCTGGAAAATGGTGGGTCACCTTTTCTTTTTAGAAATGCTTATTTACCACCTGGAGAAGCAAGGGGACAATATTTTTTTTAAATTTTTTTTCAGAGATTACCTGGCTAATATCAGTCTGTCAGGAGGTAGTGACAGAGTGAAGAAATATGCTCATAAAAAAAGCTACATACTGAAGCTATTATGCTTTAAAGCTGTGGAGTGTTCCATCCACATATAAATAGGTTGCCTTGACAACACTTTAAAGCTGTGGAGTGTTCCGTCCACACATAAATAGTTTGGCCTTGAGAAGGCTTTGAAGCTATGGAGTGTTCCGCCCACATATAAATAGGTTTGCCTTGACAATGCTTTGAAGCTACAGAGTGTTCCGTCCACATATAAATAGGTTGCCATGACAACACTGTAAAGCTGTGGAATGTTCCGCCCACACATAAATAGTTTGGCCTTGAGAAGGCTTTGAAGCTATGGACTGTTCCGTCCACATATAAATAGGCTGCCTTGACAACACTTTAAAGTTCTGGAGTGCTCTGCCCATACATAAATAGGTTGGTCTTGCCAATGCTTTGAAGCTGTGGAGTGTTCCATCTACATATAAATAGGTTTGCCTTGACAATGCTTTGAAGCTATGGAGTGTTCCGCCCACATATAATAGGTTGAATTGACAACACTTTAAAGCTGTGGAGTGTTCTACCCACACATAAATAGTTTGGCCTTGAGAAGGCTTTGAAGTTGTGGAGTGTTCCGCCCACATATAAATAGGTTGCCTTGACAACACTTTGAAGCTGCAGAGTGTTCCGCCCACATATAAATAGGTTAGCCTTAACAATGCTTTAAAGCTGTGGAGTGTTCCACCCACATATAAATAGGGTTGCCTTGACAATGCTTTGAAGCTGCAGAATGTTCCGTCCACATATAAATAGGCTGGCCTTATCAATGCTTTAAAGCTGTGGAGTGTTTCGCCCACAAATAAATAGGTTGCCTTGACAACACTTTAAAGCTATGGAGTGTTTCACCCACATATAAATAGGTTGGCCTTGAGAAGGCTTTGAAGCTGTGGAATGTTCCGTCCACATATAAATAGGTTGCCTTGATAACAGTTTAAAGCTGTTGAGTGCTCTGTCCACACATAAATAGGTTGGCCTTACCAATGCTTTGAAGCTGTGGAGTGTTCTGCCCACATATAAATAGGTTGCCTTGACAACAATTTAAAGCTGTAGAATGTAACACCCACATATAAATAGTTTGGACTTGAGAAGGCTTTGAAGCTTTGGAGTGTTCCGCCCACATATAAATAGGTTGCCTTGACAACACTTTGAAGTTGCAGAGTGTTCTGCCCACATATAAATAGGTTGGCCTTAACAATGCTTTAAAGCTGTGGAGTGTTCCGTCCACATATAAATAGGTTACCTTGACAACACTTTAAAGCTTTGGAGTGTTCCGCCCACACATAAATAGTTTGGCATTGAGAAGGCTTTGAAGCTGTGGAGTGTTCCGCCCACATATAAATAGGTTTGCCTTGACAATGCTTTGAAGCTGCAGAGTTTTCCGCCTACATATAAATAGGTTGGCCTTGACAACACTTAGAAGCTGCAGTGTTCCATCCACATATAAATATGTTGACCTTGACAATGCATTGAATCTGTGGAGTGTTCCGCCCACATATAAATAGGTTGGCCTTAACAATGCTTTAAAGCTGTGGAGTGTTCCGTCCACATATAAATAAGTTGCCTTGACAACACTTTAAAGCTGTGGAGTGTTCCGCCCACACATAAATAGTTTGGCCTTGAGAAGGCTTTGAAGCTGTGGAGTGTTCCGCCCACATATAAATAGGTTTGCCTTGACAATGCTTTGAAGCTACGGAGTGTTCCGCCCACATATAATAGGTTGAATTGACAACACTTTAAAGCTGTGGAGTGTTCTACCCACACATAAATAGTTTGGCCTTGAGAAGGCTTTGAAGCTGTGGAGTTTTCCGCACACATATAAATAGGTTGCCTTGACAACACTTTGAAGCTGCAGAGTGTTCCGCCCACATATAAATAGGTTAGCCTTAACAATGCTTTAAAGCTGTGGAGTGATCCACCCACATATAAATAGGTTGCCTTGACAATGCTTTGAAGCTGCAGAATGTTCCGTCCACATATAAATAGGCTGGCCTTATCAATGCTTTAAAGCTGTGGAGTGTTTCGCCCACAAATAAATAGGTTGCCTTGACAACACTTTAAAGCTATGGAGTGTTTCACCCACATATAAATAGGTTGGCCTTGAGAAGGCTTTGAAGCTGTGGAATGTTCCGTCCACATATAAATAAGTTGCCTTGATAACAGTTTAAAGCTGTTGAGTGCTCTGTCCACACATAAATAGGTTGGCCTTACCAATGCTTTGAAGCTGTGGAGTGTTCTGCCCACATATAAATAGGTTGCCTTGACAACAATTTAAAGCTGTAGAATGTAACACCCACATATAAATAGTTTGGACTTGAGAAGGCTTTGAAGCTTTGGAGTGTTCCGCCCACATATAAATAGGTTGCCTTGACAACACTTTGAAGTTGCAGAGTGTTCTGCCCACATATAAATAGGTTGGCCTTAACAATGCTTTAAAGCTGTGGAGTGTTCCGTCCACATATAAATAGGTTACCTTGACAACACTTTAAAGCTTTGGAGTGTTCCGCCCACACATAAATAGTTTGGCATTGAGAAGGCTTTGAAGCTGTGGAGTGTTCCGCCCACATATAAATAGGTTTGCCTTGACAATGCTTTGAAGCTGCAGAGTTTTCCGCCTACATATAAATAGGTTGGCCTTGACAACACTTAGAAGCTGCAGTGTTCCATCCACATATAAATATGTTGACCTTGACAATGCATTGAATCTGTGGAGTTTTCCGCCCACATATAAATAGGTTGGCCTTGACAATAACTTTGCGGCTACAGATGTTTTCGCCCACATATAAATAGGTTGGCCTTGACAATGCTTTAAATCTGTGGAGTGTTCTGCCCACACATAAATAGTTTGGCCTTGAGAAGGCTTTGAAGCTATGGACTGTTCCGTCCACATATAAATAGGCTGCCTTGACAACAGTTTAAAGCTGTTGAGTGCTCTGTCCACACATAAATAGGTTGGCCTTACCAATGCTTTGAAGCTGTAGAGTGTTCTGCCCACATATAAATAGGTTGCCTTGACAACAATTTAAAGCTGTAGAATGTAACACCCACATATAAATAGTTTGGACTTGAGAAGGCTTTGAAGCTTTGGAGTGTTCCGCCCACATATAAATAGGTTGCCTTGACAACACTTTGAAGTTGCAGAGTGTTCTGCCCACATATAAATAGTTTGGCATTGAGAAGGCTTTGAAGCTGTGGAGTGTTCCGCCCACATATAAATAGGTTTGCCTTGACAATGCTTTGAAGCTGCAGAGTTTTCCGCCTACATATAAATAGGTTGGCCTTGACAACACTTAGAAGCTGCAGTGTTCCATCCACATATAAATATGTTGACCTTGACAATGCATTGAATCTGTGGAGTTTTCCGCCCACATATAAATAGGTTGGCCTTGACAATAACTTTGCGGCTACAGATGTTTTCGCCCTTATATAAATAGGTTGGCCTTGACAATATTTTAAATCTGTGGAGTGTTCCGTCCACACATAAATAGTTTGACTTGAGAAGTCTTTGAAGCTATGGAGTGTTCCGTCCACATATGAATAGGTTGCCTTGACAACACTTTGAAGCTGCAGAGTGTTCCACCCACATATAAATAGGTTGGCCTTAAAGGTTCAGTATGCAGTTTCTGTAGAACAGCAGAACTTAGAAATATTTTCAACAGGCAAAGCATTCTGATCCCTCCCCCTCAGAGCCATATGTGGCTCTGCCCCCTTGTGGTCTGTTGAATTTCAAATTCAAGCTCTGTTTTTATTGGCTGATTCAAATTCAAGCTCTGTTTTTATTGGCTGGTTACAAACTCTGTTTTTATTGGCTGGAAAATGGTGGGTCACCTTTTCTTTTTAGAAATGCTTATTTACCACCTGGAGAAGCAAGGGGACAATATTTTTTTTAAATTTTTTTCAGAGATTACCTGGCTAATATCAGTCTGTCAGGAGGTAGTGACAGAGTGAAGAAATATGCTCATAAAAAAAGCTACATACTGAAGCTATTATGCTTTAAAGCTGTGGAGTGTTCCATCCACATATAAATAGGTTGCCTTGACAACACTTTAAAGCTGTGGAGTGTTCCGTCCACACATAAATAGTTTGGCCTTGAGAAGGCTTTGAAGCTATGGAGTGTTCCGCCCACATATAAATAGGTTTGCCTTGACAATGCTTTGAAGCTACAGAGTGTTCCGTCCACATATAAATAGGTTGCCATGACAACACTGTAAAGCTGTGGAATGTTCCGCCCACACATAAATAGTTTGGCCTTGAGAAGGCTTTGAAGCTATGGACTGTTCCGTCCACATATAAATAGGCTGCCTTGACAACACTTTAAAGTTCTGGAGTGCTCTGCCCATACATAAATAGGTTGGTCTTGCCAATGCTTTGAAGCTGTGGAGTGTTCCATCTACATATAAATAGGTTTGCCTTGACAATGCTTTGAAGCTATGGAGTGTTCCGCCCACATATAATAGGTTGAATTGACAACACTTTAAAGCTGTGGAGTGTTCTACCCACACATAAATAGTTTGGCCTTGAGAAGGCTTTGAAGTTGTGGAGTGTTCCGCCCACATATAAATAGGTTGCCTTGACAACACTTTGAAGCTGCAGAGTGTTCCGCCCACATATAAATAGGTTAGCCTTAACAATGCTTTAAAGCTGTGGAGTGTTCCACCCACATATAAATAGGGTTGCCTTGACAATGCTTTGAAGCTGCAGAATGTTCCGTCCACATATAAATAGGCTGGCCTTATCAATGCTTTAAAGCTGTGGAGTGTTTCGCCCACAAATAAATAGGTTGCCTTGACAACACTTTAAAGCTATGGAGTGTTTCACCCACATATAAATAGGTTGGCCTTGAGAAGGCTTTGAAGCTGTGGAATGTTCCGTCCACATATAAATAGGTTGCCTTGATAACAGTTTAAAGCTGTTGAGTGCTCTGTCCACACATAAATAGGTTGGCCTTACCAATGCTTTGAAGCTGTGGAGTGTTCTGCCCACATATAAATAGGTTGCCTTGACAACAATTTAAAGCTGTAGAATGTAACACCCACATATAAATAGTTTGGACTTGAGAAGGCTTTGAAGCTTTGGAGTGTTCCGCCCACATATAAATAGGTTGCCTTGACAACACTTTGAAGTTGCAGAGTGTTCTGCCCACATATAAATAGGTTGGCCTTAACAATGCTTTAAAGCTGTGGAGTGTTCCGTCCACATATAAATAGGTTACCTTGACAACACTTTAAAGCTTTGGAGTGTTCCGCCCACACATAAATAGTTTGGCATTGAGAAGGCTTTGAAGCTGTGGAGTGTTCCGCCCACATATAAATAGGTTTGCCTTGACAATGCTTTGAAGCTGCAGAGTTTTCCGCCTACATATAAATAGGTTGGCCTTGACAACACTTAGAAGCTGCAGTGTTCCATCCACATATAAATATGTTGACCTTGACAATGCATTGAATCTGTGGAGTGTTCCGCCCACATATAAATAGGTTGGCCTTAACAATGCTTTAAAGCTGTGGAGTGTTCCGTCCACATATAAATAAGTTGCCTTGACAACACTTTAAAGCTGTGGAGTGTTCCGCCCACACATAAATAGTTTGGCCTTGAGAAGGCTTTGAAGCTGTGGAGTGTTCCGCCCACATATAAATAGGTTTGCCTTGACAATGCTTTGAAGCTACGGAGTGTTCCGCCCACATATAATAGGTTGAATTGACAACACTTTAACACTGGAAAACCCAGGAAATTCAGACTACTATTATAACTACTGTGAGTTTGTCAAATGACAATTTTAAAGTATTCACCTTCCATTAGGTGTTTGGGCCCCTGGGGCTGGAGGTCTTTGTTTGTGGGTTTGAATAGTAAACATTCCTTCCTTTCTTCTCCAGCATATCACCTCCAGTAGGGCAAAACAAAGGATCACTCCCCCACACTGAGAACCATACTCCCCCCACAAATACCCTCCACATTCCAAAAGCATTGCTTCTTCAGGTGAGAGTTGCTTTCTTACACCAGAGAGAGACTTGAGATATAGCTCTGTACTTTCAAAAATTTGCTGAAAGGAGCATATATATATATATATATATATATATATATATATATATATATATATATATATCCCAAGGGTATGTGCTGAGCCCTCTTCTGTTCACTCTGCTCACATATGATTGCACAGCCACACATCCAGGCTGTCATATTGTTAATTTTGCAGATGATACAGCGGTGGTAAGATGCATCACAAACAATGATAAGTCCAGCTACAGACAGGAGGTGGAACATCTGGAGAGCTGGTGCAAAGAGAATAATCTTCACATGAATGTGAAGAAGACAAAGGAGATGATTGTGGACTTCAGAAGGAACAAACACACCCATGCCCCACTGAACATAGGTGGATCTGCGGTGGAGGTGGTCTCCAGCTACAAATACTTGGGTGTACACTTGAATGATAACCTCAGTTGGAGCAACAACACCACCAGCCTGATCAAGAAAGGTCATCAGAGACTCTACTTCCTCAGACGGCTGAGACGAGCTGGTCTGAGCAGCCTAGTTCTCACCTCCTTCTACAGGTGTGCAGTGGAGAGCATCCTGTGCTCCAGCATCAATGTGTGGCATTGAGGCTGCACAGTTGCAGAGAGGAAAGCTCTACAGAGAGTGGTGAAGGCTGCACAGAAGTCTGTTGGAGTCAGTCTCCCCACCATCACAGACATTTACACCTCCAGATGCAGAAAAAGAGCCACCTGCATCATGAAAGACCTCACTCACCCAGCACACTCACTCTTTGCCCCACTCCCCTCAGGACGGAGGTTGAGGAGCATCAAATGTAGAACCACTAGACTGAGGAACAGCTTCTACCCTGAGGCTGTTAGACTCATGAA
>JBBPBX010079852.1:5193-16298 GCA_038048925.1 Garcialebias charrua
TAGGTTTGTTGTGTTGAAGGACTTGGTTGAACTTCCTCCACGAGGTACTTTTTTGTCGCACGTTTTGCAGTTAGCAAACTTCGCATCACAGGCTCTGTGATCGGTAATTGAAGGCAAAAGCCGATCACATACGCTTTAATGATTATCGACCGATTATGATCGGTGACCGATCGATCGGCACATCCCTAGCTCAAATGTTACAGTTTTAAACTTGTTATTGGGAGTGGGGTCAATTTACCAAACTACACCTGGAAAAACTACCTCTGAACCACAGAAACTACACCTAGACCACAAAGCTACAAATATACCACATAAACTACACCTGTACTATGGAAACTACACCTGAACCATTAAAAACTACACCTGGACCACAGGAACTACACCTGGTCCATGGAAACTACACCTGGGTTACAAAAACTACACCTGAACAATACAAACTACACCTGGACCATGGAAAATACACCTGGACCATACAAACTTCTCCTGGACCATATAAATTACACCTGGACCATAGAAACTATACATGGACTATGGAAACTACACCTGGACCATACAAACCATTCAAACTGGACCACATAAACTACAGTTGGACCATGGAAACTTCAGCTGGACTACCGGTATACACAGTAAATTACACCTGGACCACAAAAATCTACACCTGGACTATGGAAACCACACCTGGACTATGGAAACTACATATGGGCTACAAAAACTACACCTGAACCATAAAAACGACACCTGGACCATAAAAACTACACCTGGACCATGGAAAATATACCTGGACCACAGGAACTACACCTGGACCATACAAACTACTCCTGGACCATATAAATTACACCTGGACCATAAAAACTATACATGGACTATGGAAACTACACCTGGACCATACAAACCATTCAAACTGGACCACATAACCTACAGTTGGACCATAGAAACTTCAGCTGGACTATATAAACTACATCTGGACTATAGAAACTACACTAGGACCACATACACTACAGCTGGACCATATAAACTTCACCTGGACTATGGAAACCACACCTGGACTATGGAAACCACACCTGGACTATGGAAATTACATCTGGGCAAAAAAATCTACACTGGAACTATAGAAACTCCACATGGACCACAAAAATACACCTGTAACATATGAACTACACCTGGACTATAAAAATTACACTTAGACCAATGAACTACACCTGGATTATAGAAACTACACCTGGATTATAGAAACTACACCTGGACTATAGAAACTACACCTGGACCACAAAAAACTACACCTGGACCATAGGAACTACATTTGGACCATGGAGACTACACCTGGACTTTACTACACCTGGACCATGGAACCTACAACTGGACTATAGAAACTACACCTGGACCACAAAAAAAACTACACCTGGACCATAGGAACTACATTTGGACCATGGAGACTACACCTGGACCATGGAACCTACAATTGGACTATAGAAACTACACATGGACCACAAAAAAACTACACCTGGACCATAGGAACTTCATTTGGACCATGGAGACTACACCTGGACCATAGGAACTACATTTGGACCATGGAGACTACACCTGGACCATGGAACCTACACCTGGACTATAGAAACTACATTTAGACCATGGAGACTACACCTGGACTATAGAAACTACATTTGGACCATGGAGACTACACCTGGATCATGGAACCTACAACTGGACTGTAGAAACTACACCTGGACCACAAAAAACGACACCTGGACCATATGAACTAGATTTGGACCATGGAGACTACACCTGGACCATGGAGACTACACATGGACTATAGAAACTACACCTGGACCATGGAACCTACAACTGGACTATAGAAACTACACCTGGACCACAAAAAACGACACCTGGACCATATGAACAACATTTGGACCATGGAGACTACACCTGGACCATGGAGACTACACCTGGACCATGGAACCTACACCTGGACTATAGAAACTACACCTGGACCACAAAAAAAAAACTACACCTGGACCATAGGAACTACATGGAGGGCGGCCGTGGCGTAGTGGTAATGGCAGTCGTCCCCCAATCGGAAGGTTGGAGGTTCGAATCCCGGTTCCCCACACCATGTGTTGTGTCCCTGGGCAAGACACTTAACCCCGAGTTGCTCCCGTTAGGACTGGAAGGCGCCTTGCATGGCAGTCGCCGCTACCGGTGTATGAATGTGTGTATGAATGGGTGGATGGTTGGTATTGTAAAGCGCTTTGGGGCTCCTCACAGGGGGCTGGAAAGCGCTATATAAATAAGCTCCATTTACCATTTACATTTGGACCATGGAGAGACTACAACTGGACCACAAAAAACTACATCTGGACCACAAAAAAAAAAAGAAAAAAAAAAACCTACACCTGGACCATAGGAACTACATTTGGACCATGGAGACTACACCTGGACCATGGAACCTACACCTGGACTATAGAAACTACATTTGGACCATGGAGACTACACCTGGACTATAGAAACTACATTTGGACCATGGAGACTACACCTGGACTATAGAAACTACATTTGGACCATGGAGACTACACCTGGACTATAGAAACTACATTTGGACCATGGAGACTACACCTGGACTATAGAAACTACATTTGGACCATGGAGACTACACCTGGACTATAGAAACTACATTTGGACCATGGAGACTACACCTGGACCATGGAACCGGAATATAGAAACTACCGTATTTTCTGGTGTATAGGTCGCATTGTCCAATTATCACCAATAGATTGGAAAAATCCCTAGATACTACACCTGGACCATGGAACCTACACCTGGACTATAGAAACTACACCTAGACCACAAAAAAAAAACTACACCTGGACCATAGGAACTACATTTGGACCATGGAGACTACACCTGGACCATGGAACCTACAACTGGACTATAGAAACTACACCTAGACCACAAAAAAACTACATCTGGACCATATGAACTAGATTTGGACCATGGAGACTACACCTGGACCATGGAACCTACACCTGGACTATAGAAACTACACCTAGACCACAAAAAAAAAAAACTACACCTGGACCATAGGAACTACATTTGGACCATGGAACCTACACCTGGACCATGGAACCTACACCTGGACTAAAGAAACTACATTTGGACCATGGAGACTACACCTGGACCATGGAACCTATAACTGGACTATAGAAACTACACCTGGACCATATGAACTAGATTTGGACCACAGAGACTACACCTGGACCATGGAACCTACAACTGGACTATAGAAACTACACCTGAACCATATGAACTAGATTTGGACCACAGAGACTACACCTGGACCATGGAACCTACACCTGGACTATAGAAACTACACCTGGACTACAAAAAAAAACTACACCTGGACCATAGGAACTACATTTGGACCACGGAGACTACACCTGGACCACGGAGACTACACCTGGACTATAGAAACTACACCTAGACCACAAAAAAAAAAAACTACACCTGGACCATAGGAACTACATTTGGACCATGGAGACTACACCTGGACCATGGAACCTACACCTGGACTAAAGAAACTACATTTGGACCATGGAGACTACACCTGGACCATGGAACCTACAACTGGACTATAGAAACAACCTGGACCATATGAACTAGATTTGGACCACAGAGACTACACCTGGACCATGGAATCTACAACTGGACTATAGAAACTACACCTGGACCACAAAAAACTACACCTGGACCATCTGAACTAGATTTGGACCACGGAGACTACACCTGGACCATGGAGACTACACCTGGACTATAGAAACTACATTTGGACCAGCCATTCAGTGTTTGTCTGGGTCTCTTCCCTTTCTTCTTTAATTTTATTTATTTAATCTTAATTTTGAGATAAAATGACACAATTTGACAAGTTTTAACTATAATGTTTTCACTAAAGACCACTGGTTTGCTGTTTAGTTTAATAAATCCATATTTTTGGACACAACCATCCATCCATCCATCCATCCATTTTCGTCCGCTTATCCGGGGTCGGGTCGCGGGGGTAGCAGCCTAAGTAGGGAGGCCCAAACTTCCCTCTCCCCAGCCACTTGGAGCAGCTCCTCTGGGGGAATCCCAAGGCGTTCCCAGGCCAGCCGAGAAACATAGTCCCTCCAGCGTGTCCTGGACACAACCAATGAAGTTTTAAAGAAAAATTCAAAAATTTTCCGAGTATTTAATCTATTTCAAATTGCCTTTGCTCTGCTGTAACACTTTGAAAAGAGGGTTCTTAAACTTTACCTTGGGAGAATTCCTTGACCTTTGAATAAAAAAACTCCAGAAAAGAGAAAAGAAGAAGTGAGGGTGCCTCCAGGCTAATTGTCTCATTTCACTCAAACTTCCAAGGCATGTCCCCTCCATCTCTTCACAAGCGCTCAGGTTGTGGATTTAAAGTTTCAAGAACCCTGACGTTAACAAGGCACCAGGCAGAGCAGCCGAATGTAAAGCAGGACACAGTGTGTGCCTCCCCACAGCTAAGGAGTACAGCACTGCCCTACTTTCACTAAGGAAGGGGACAAAAAGACAGTGGATGGCATCATATTAATCCTTTAAGCCCTGAGAGGAATAAAAACCAGGAGGCAACAGATGTAAATAAGTGGGACAGAAAACCCTGTGTAAATTGTTATGGCTCTGAATTTAATTAGATCGACTGTCAGCGCAGAGATGTGCAGCCTTTGTGCTCCCTTTTCCGTCTGTCTCGGTGCTGAGGAGACGTTTATGGTTTGTTGCCCTGTCACCACTCTAACCCACTCAATTAGTGTCACCTCCACCTTTATATCCTGTTTTTCTTCAGTCTACCTTCACTATAATATCTGATCCTGTACTGCCCCACTATATTAATTGATATTTCAACAGATCTCACTTGTAAATGAGTCTTCGAGACTCAATGTGACTTATCTGGCTAAATAAAGTTTGAATGAATTTACCCAGCTTGTTTATGATTTTTCTGACCTCCTATTTTTACATCAACACCATCCTTCTTCAGTGTAATTTTTTTGTTTACATTTCCAGTGACAGAATTATCTTGCTAATTCAGCAGCAGAAGTCACTTTTCCCATATCTGCCAGTGACAGTTTAAGAGGCCAGTCCCTCCAGCCCAACAATCTCACTGCTCAGTGCTATTAAAACCACTCTGCAAACTTCAGACTCTGACATGTCAGGGATGAATGCTAATTTGTGTTTTTGTTCATTTCTATGGGGTGGTGGGGGGGAGGGAATTGCTATCCCAGGGTAAACATTTCTAATGAAACATTGAACCCTTTCGCATTAACATTTAGGCAAATATGAAATTTTATTTAATACATACAGATCATTTCCCCTAAACAGACTGACATCATCTTTATTTTACAATGGTGGGCAATAAAATAAAACAAAACAGTCTTAGATTGATATAAAGCGTGACATCAAATGGACGACATTCAAGTGGCTAGATCAGGGGTGTCAAACGTATGGCCCGCGGGTTTAGTTTGCCCGAGGATAAATCTGAATTATATAAAAAAAAGAATAAACGTTATTTTCTTCAAAATCTGCAGTTCCTATGTTGTCCGCTAGAGGCGCTGTGTTTTAGTCAGTTCCTATGTTGTCCTACTCCAACACAGCGCCTCTAGGACCTAGCGGCGCTGTGTTTTAGTATGGGAGACGCAGATAGCAAGCGGAGACCCTGCTCATTTCCCCTGTCTCCGAGATGTGTGCGCAGCAAGCGTTCATCCTGATGTGAAACAGTACAAAGACAAGATTTCAGGGTTGCTGAGGGAGTTTGAGAAACAATTTCAGGTCTTTAGCGAACTCGAGACAGAAATCGAACATTAATCAAACAAAGCTACGCTCAAAGCTCAATTTATGTGTTCAGAATTGCTTCCTACATGTGGAAAATGGATTTTAAATTCATTCATTTCTAAATTTTGATGGGCTTGATGTATTTTTAACATGCAGCAGGGAAGTGTTTCTAAGGTTGCGTTCACACTGCAGGTCTTAATGCCCGATTCCGATAAATAAATAAAAAAATCTGATCTTTTGGTGTGAACGTTCACACTACATTTTAAATGCGACCTGCATCAGACTCCAGTGTGATCAATCTACATTGCAGAAGCGACCCGCATGCGCAGAATAAAACGTGTCTCAGAACGTGACGTGACACGCAGCACAAGTAAACATGGACGCGAGAGTTTTCAGTGTGTTCTGTAATTTTGAAGTTGTTGTCCAATTGGGGAAAGCTAAACATCCAAATGATTAAAGGCAAAAGAAAACTGAGAAGAAAGCAAGCAAAATTTTTAGTGATGGCTATTTTTGGAGCTGTGGCTGCTACCTCTGTTCAGGGGTGTGTGTGGATGCGGAGTATACGGTGGCCGAGGAGCGCTGTTCAATTTGGAGTGCAGAGCGTTTTTCTTTTGCAGCGCGTTTGCACCCCTCGGCCACCGTAGGAGTAGAAGCCAAGAGTGACGTCGGTCTCACATCGGTGATGAAAAGGTCAGAAATAAGTCACATGAGCGTTCACACTGCAGTCGCGTTGAAAACATCAGATATATATCCGATTTAAAACCACATACTGTACTGAAACGGCCTGGGTCAGATTTGAAAAAATCGGATTTGTCGCGTTCAGACTGTCATAAAAAATTCGGATTTGGGTCGGATTTGCCTGCAGTGTGAACGTAGCCTAAGTTCCACAAAACTGTTGTTGACTAAATGTTTTAAAATGTGTAATCACTGTGATCAGTTTTTTTAATGTGTAATGCACTTAAATACATGTTAAACTGAGTAAAAGTGTAAAAGGACAATTAATTTAATGCAAATATTTTTTATAATTTATTTCTTCTTTGCACTAATACAAAGAAAAAAGTGGACTTACTGTTGGTTCTATGTAATTTTGGAATGAGTTTACTGGTCTGGCCCGCTTGAGATCAGATTAAGCTGTATGCGGCCCCCAGACCAAAATGAGTTTGACATCCCTGGGCTAGATCTTAAAATCGTGTACAATGCCAGATGTGGATGAAAGGCGAAGAAACAGATGCTTTTCTGCACATACAGTATTTGCTTCCTGGAATCGGAGGGCCCCACACTGGGCGCCAAATGAAGAGGCAATATGGTTCATAATTTATCATAAAGCTATGTTGAGAGGAAAAGCTTCAGTCACAAAATGATCTAAAACTGAAAGCTTAGTTCACATGGCTATGTGTCAAATTTGAAACTAAGACAATGAAACGGAATATCTCGTTAAGCCATTTGAATTTAAAGAGTCAATCAAACTTGAAGGCTGAGGTAAAAAAAAAAATTCGGACTGTCCAGTACTGTATCTCCGAGTTCTCCCTGCACTCCAAGCTGATTGATTGCCTCTGTGTTCGTCAGTGTGAGAAACTTTTCTGTATGAGGAAAAAAATAAAATAAATTTAAACACAGCTAAAGAGTGAATTCATGAAATTATCTGATCCTTTTTATTTAATTTTTTGTGCATTTTCTGTAATTTTATTGTGAAAATGTTTGTAACTTTTTGTTTACCGTAATTGATATGTTAAAGATATATGCTCTGTCATCAAATACTTTAATCAGAAACCATTTAAAAACTGGTGATTAAAAAGGAAGACAAAATAAATAAACAAAACTCTTTTAAAGAGTTAATGTAAACGCTCCATTGGTCTGAGTAATAAAACAATGTATTAAAAAATGTAATTTTATATTTAGACATGAACATTTTGACAACGGAAATCTAAAAAAATAAAATAATAATAAAGTCCATTTTTTAACAGAAGATAATTATTGCAAAATTATCACGTTTATGAATTATTGCAAAATAAAAAAAATGTTGGCAATTGATCAGATTTTTGATTTTGACCCGAGTTCAAAGGTCACACAGCTTTAATAGGTCATATATTGCTGAAGAGCCATTCTAAGGTCTAAAGAGGCTCAGGGAAAGTCAGACAGGGAAAAAGTTTGTGGCAAAAACTTTAATCCTAAAAATATTGTTAAAATATTATCTTTTTACATCCCTACTAACCAAGTTTTTATTTCATTAGGAGTCTCCAGAACTTTGGAGCGATTGCCAAAGACAGAGGGGTAGAGCTGACTGACAAGAGACAGATGAACGAGCGGAAGGGATGTTGATAAATAAAAAAACACACACACAAAAAAAAAAAACGAGACACGCTCCCAGCTGTACAGAGCAGCGCCATGAAAGGAGGATGAACAGAGGAAAGAAGTGACACTCACCTCCTTGCTTGCTCCTGTCAAGATAGATGGAAACCCTTCTGGCCAGACCTGCGAGCAGGAAGTGGGGGAGGGAAGGAGAAGAAGAGCAAGAGCGTAACAAAGCAAGCCACAAAATTAGCAAGAACCCACCGACCATGCTGACCCAAGAGTCACACACCGCAACACTTGTGACGAGATGAGTTATTCATCGCTTCATAAGTGATAACCAATATGCGTTCAGCCGGAGAGACGAACAAGGCTGCAGTTTCCAAAATAACAAAGAGAGGGAAGATGCTGGTGAAGATTCTCAGTCATCCAGGACATGATAAAATAAGAACAAGCGTTCAATACAAAAACAACTGGACTTTATTTGTAACAGAAAACGTTTCGCCCTTCAGCCAAAAGGCTTTCTCAATTCAAAGAGCAGGCTGTGTGAGAGAGTGAGGTTATAAACCAGGGGTCCCCAAACTTTTTCCTATGAGGGCCACATAACTTTTCCCTTCTCTGGTGGGGGGCCGGAGTCAGTTTGTAACAGGAAAAAGTGTGACGGTTGCAGGAGTGCCTAAAAGTAAAAATGTATTGTTTTCCAGAAAGCACAATCAAATAACCCTCTCTGGGTTCTTCACAGAACAAAAGTCAGGAGATAAATAATAACACTATTAATAAAATAAATAATAACCAAATAACCCTCTCTGGGTTCTTCACAGAAAAAACAGTCCACTTTTTTGCTTTGAGAATTTGTCTGCTCGCATTTGGCCTTGCAAGCTATCATACTTGTCTTTGTGACGGGATTCATAGTGTCGCCGCAGATTGTATTCTTTGAATACCGCCACCGCCTCTTTACAGATGAGACAGACAGCCTTTTCTTTGCATTGAACAAAAAAATAATCGTTTGTCCACTGCAGCTTAAATGCCCTGCATTCTGAATCAATTTTTCTCTTACCTAATCTTTTCGCCATTATTCCGTTCTGTCTTTGAGAGGGGCGGGTTTAGGATTTTTTTCTGGGGGTTGCCAGATAGGGGCACAGACCGCAGAAGGGTGGAACAGAATGTCACGTTTTGGATGTGTCAGCGTTTTTCCCCAAACGCTGACACAATAAATTAAATGTGGAACAATAGTTCAAAATAGTTCATAACTAAGGAACATTTTATTGCAAAAGTCCAACTTTATTATCAAATACAAATACACATATGAAAAAAAATCTAAATGCTCTCTGGTATTGTTCTGGGGGCTGGACCAAATGTGGAGGCGGTTTGGATCCGGCCCGCGGGCCATAGTTTCGGGATCACTGTAACAGACTGAGATGACACACACCAACCTACCGGTATGTAAATTGAAAGCTGAGATAACACACACACATCCTATGTAAATTGACGATGTGTGAAGTGTGATTCGTCAATTTACATAGGATGTGTGTTGTTATCTCAGGTATGTGTGTGTGTTATCTCAGCTTTCAATTTACATAGGTTGGTGTGTGTGTTGGTGTTACATTCACTGTTTACATTTATTAATACTGTTTACATTTATTACTACTGCTTTACATTTATTACTACTGTTTACATTTACACTACTTTTATCTACACTACTGCAGATACATATACAGCATTCTCTGACTAGCCTTATCTAAGGATGCCAAATGTGCCTTATGTGCCTTACTTCATATGCCACTTTGCCTCTATACCAACATCAACTACCTCATACATATACTGTGTACATCAACTTATATGCTGCTGTGCCACTCTTTGCAAATGTCAACGCTAGAAACTTCAGTTTATTTTATAGATTTACGTTTTTATACTTTTCATACTACTATGCAAAAACTCAGGACAGTATTACACTTTTATTATTTCATTTTATGCTTATGTTCATTGGGTGTTTGGTGTTTTAGGGGTGTTTGGTGTTTCAGTGTTGGTGTAAATTTTCATACTTTTATACTATTATGAAAAAACTCAGGACAGTGTTACACTTTTTTACTATTTTATGCTTATGTTTATTAAATGTTTTAGTGTTTAGTGTTTAGATGGTTACTGTTGCACCGAGGGACTGAGAGAAACGCAATTTCGGTCCTGTGTATGTCCTGTACATATTGCAGTTCTGACAATAAAGTTGACTTTGACTTTGTGTGTGTCATCTCAGTCTGTTTATAGCCTCACTCTCTCACACAGCCTGCTCTTTGAATTCAGAAAGCCTTTTGGATGAAGGGCGAAACGTTTTCTGTTACAAATAAAGTCCAGTTGTTTTTGTATTGAACGCTTGTTCTTATTTAAACAGAGGGAAGCAAATCTGCAAAGAGTCCCAAAACTCTAAACCTGCAAGGTTTCTAGTTCTGGATTCCTTTCAACAAGGTAAAAGTACTAACAATTGTGATAATGCAGCAGGATGGAGCTGCTGTGGCACATGAGAAGCTCGTCTCTGTCCTCAAATTGAAATTAAGGCCAGGAGGTCGAAAGTGAGAGGGACACTGAACATAATAAAGCTGTGTGATTAATAATCAAATTAAATGTGGAAAAATGAGAGATACTTGTTGCTACTGCCTTGTTGAGAAGGGGTGGGGTTTGGGGGGAGCACAAAACAATATCAAAGACTCAGCAAGGTAACAACAAGCCGGACGGTCTAGAGATGTTCCACAGATGGAAACAGCACAGAGGCATGTCATTGGACGATGGAGATGGGGTGAGTGAGGACAGGTCCAGCAGGTACTTGTGTGTTTTTATCTGCCAACGTCTTCTGCAGAAAGGTTTGGCAGGACCTTGGCAGCGCAGAGACAGACTTGTGTAATATTTTATTGAGTTATACATTTTTAATGCATCCAAGGAAATGTAAAAAAATAAAATAAAATCCTAAAAATCCAAGCTCAGAGTTATTACAGCCTGTTTGAAAT
>JBBPBX010079853.1:0-16297 GCA_038048925.1 Garcialebias charrua
ATGAACAGTACAAATGTCTTGTTTCATGCCGGGCTCTGTCTGTAATGAACACAATTACAGTGGGACAGGTGTGAGCACACTTCCATTTCACAGCTGCACCCCCAGCTCCAAAGACTGCTGCTGTGCTTTCATTAGCCTCGATTAAACAAGTGACTCAAACTGCTTTTTCTGCTGTAAACATTTTAATGGAGAAACGTTCACGCTCTAATGTGAAACTAAAACAGCACGCTTTGAGGTGGATGCTGCGCTCCTGTGCAAACAAATGTTTACAACTCTGAATGTTGAAACCTGCCTGCAAAACCTGCAGGCTGCAGGTTTATCATAGTCAGCTGGCCACAGCAGATGACATCAGTGTGGTCACCCAGTAAACTATACCTGAGCAAAAGAATAGTACAAATACGATAAACACAAACATCTAACATCCATTTTTTTTAGATCCATGTTAGACAACAAAGCCTAAAAATCTGCACCTAATTCATTCTTTATGACTCAGTGAGTTAGTGAACATGTTCGGTGAGAAAGTTGTCAACAAAACAAAAAAAAGCATTTAATAGAGACTGTACACCCGCTCCCACCCCATGGACAGTGAAGACAAAGCTCTGATTAAATTGATCTTCCTCTGCCACAGTGGTATTATTTGGAGGCAAACGGTGTCGTTGAGTTAATGATAATTTAATGAGCAATTAATTTTAAGCTTCTGTCTTATAAAGCAAGAATGGAAAGTAATACAAGATTAAAATCATATTTTATTGCCCTTAAGTGAGATAAAGTGCCCAACCACACGAGGCAAGGTGTATTTGAAATAGTTTATTTGTTCCTGGCATCGCCTGAAGTCAGGCAGCTGCTTAATTGGCTCATTTTGCTCCTGAGCACTAATCGGTGAGCGTGCTGCTGATGTTAGTGCTCACATGCACCACCTCTGTAAAGATCCAAACTGACAAACAGGAAACAGAACAAGAGTCCAGTCCAGCTCCATCTTATATTACAGATCTTATTGTTCCATATTTTACTAACAGAGCACTTCTCTCTCAGACTGCAGGTTTACTTGTGGTTCCTAGAGTTCCCACCAGCAGAATGGGAGGAAGGTCTTTCAGTTCTCAGGCTCCTCTCTTGTGGAACCAACTTCCAGTTTCTGTCCATGAGGCTGAACATTGTCCAGTTTGAAGACTGGGATTAAGACTTTCCTTCTTGATAAATCCTAGTTAGGGTTGACTTGGCTTTCCTGAGCTGTCCTTTAGTTCTGCTACTATAGGTTCAGACTGCTGGAGGACAAACTGACCACGTGCTCTCTCTGCTGTTGCTTTACTTGCTCTACTCTACCTGGTTGGAATTATTTATATCTTAATATGTTTTTTGTCTTTCCTCCAGTACACCTGGACTAAAGAAAGTGCACCTGGACTATAGAAAGTACACATGGGCCTTAGAAAGAACACCTGAACTATAGGAACAACACCTGGGCTATAGAAAGTGCACCTGGACTATAGAAAGAACACCTGGACTATAGAAAGTACACCTGGACTATAGAAAGAACACCTGGACTATAGAAAGTACACCTGGACTATAGAAAGTACACCTGGACTATAGAAAGTGCACCTGGACTATAGAAAGAACACCTGGACTATAGAAAGTACACCTGGACTATAGAAAGTACACCTGGACTATAGAAAGAACACCTGGACTATAGAAAGAACACCTGGACTATAGAAAGTACACCTGGACCATAGAAAGTGCACCTGGACTATAGAAAGAACACCTGGACTATAGAAAGTACACCTGGACCATAGAAAGTGCACCTGGACTATATAAAGTACACCTGGACTATATAAAGAACACCTGGATCATAGGAACAACACCTGGACTATAGAAAGTGCACCTGGACCATAGAAAGTGCACATGGACTATAGAAAGAACACCTGGACTATAGAAAGTACACCTGGACCATAGAAAGCACACCTGGACTATAGAAAGAACACCTGGACTATAGAAAGAACACCTGGACTATAGAAAGTGCACCTGGACCATATAAAGTACACCTGGGCCTTAGAAAGAACACCTGGACCATAGAAAGTGCACCTGGACCATAGAAAGAACACCTGGACTATATAAAGAACACCTGGACTATATAAAGTGCACCTGGATCATAGAAAGAACACCTGGTTTATAGAAAGTACACCTGGACAATAGAAAGTGCACCTGTACCACAGAAAGAACACATGGACCATAGAAACTACACCTGGACTAAAGAAGGTGCACCTGGACTATAGAAAATACACCTGAGCCTTAGAAAGAAGACCTGGACTATATAAAGAACATCTGGACTATAGAAAAAACACCTGGACTATAGAAAGTGCACCTGGAACATAGAAAGAACACCTGGACTATAAAAAGAACACTTGGACAATAGAAAGTGCACATGTACCATAGAAAGAACACCTGGACTATAGAAAGTACACCTGGACTAAAGAAGGTGCACCTGGATTATAGAAAGTACACATGGGTCTTAGAAAGAACACCTGGAAAGAACACCTGGACTATAAAAAGAACACTTGGACTATAGAAAGTGCACCTGGACCATAGAAAGAACACATTGACTATAGAAAGAACAACTGGGCTATAGAAAGTGCACCTGGACCATAGAAAGAACACCTGGACTATAGAAAGAACACCTGGACTATAGAAAGTGCACCTGGACCATAGGAAGAACACCTGGACTATAGAAAGAACACCTGGTCTATAGAAAGTACACCTGGACAATAGAAAGTGCACCTGGACCATAGAAAGAACAACTGGACTATTGAAAGTACACCTGGACTAAAGAAGGTGGACCTGGACTATAGAAAGTACACCTGGGCCTTAGAAAGAACCTGGACTATGGAAAGAACATCTGGACTATAGAAAGAACACCTGGACTATAGAAAGTGCACCTGGACTAAAGTAACTGCACCTGGTCTATAGAAAGTACACCTGGGCCTTAGAAAGAACCCCTGGACTATAGAAAGAACACCTAGACTATAGAAAGAACCCCCTGGACTATAGAAAGATTACTTGGACTGTAGAAAGAACACCTGGACTATTGAAAGTACACCTGGACTAAAGTAACTTCACCTGGTCTATAGAAAGTACACCTGGGCCTTAGAAAGAACACCTGGACTATGGAAATAACATCTGGACTATAGAAAGAACACCTGTACTATAGAAAGTGCACCTGCACCATAGAAAGAACACCTGGACTGTAGAAAGAACACATGGACTATAGAAAGTGCACCTGGACCATAGAAAGAACACCTGGACAATAGAAAGTGCACCTGGACTATAGAAAGAACATGGACTATAGAATGTGCACCTGGACCATAGAAAGAACACCTGGACAATAGAAAGTGCACCTGGACTATAGAAAGAACATGGACTATAGAATGTGCACCTGGACCATAGAAAGAACACCTGGTTTATAGAAAGTAGACCTGGACCTGTTGGGTCTGTTTCTACTTCATTTCCTCTCAGCCCCAGCTGCTCAAAGCAGATGGCTGCTCATCTTGAGGAGCATCAAATGTAGAACCACTAGACTGAGGAACAGCTTCTACCCTGAGGCTGTTAGACTCATGAATGAATAAATAAAAATTAAATAAAAACAAACACTGCAAAATATCACATCATGCTGATGCTGATCTGTTTTCTTGTTGCTGTGTTCATCTGTGACCATCTGCTCATACAGACTCATGTTCGTGCTGCTGTTTATAATGATGTTTTTCCACTATATTAGGGCTTAGTGTATTACTAGTTGATGTTTTTCTTAGTTAATTCTAGATGTTATTACTGTTTTTCTCTTGCATTTGTTGTTGGATGTAACTGGGACCCCGTGTACATAATCTCGTTTTCATCACATGTACCACATGCGGTGCAAATGACAATAAAGACTCTCTGACTCTGACTTCTGACTCTGACTCTGATCTTGGACCTGGTTCTTCTGGAGGTTTCTTCCTGTTAAAGGTAGTTCCCTTATCAGTCAGTCACTCGATGCAACACTATTGCTATGGGAAATTGCATCCCCACGCGATTACCTGAAGGAATACAATCACGCCTTAACGGCAAGGGGCGTCAGCATCACCCCAGAGACCCCGCCCTCTGGGTACTTAAGATGCGGACGCCCATCCTACTTTCTCTTTTTGCCCTTCACCTCGCTTAAACCTGAACTTCTCTTCTCTTCGTGGGACTTCTCTGTTGTTTATCGCTCAACCAGAGGTGAGCTCGCTCCCTACACTGAGCGTACAGAGAATTTTTCCTGCGTACTACTGGGCTGGCGAAAGCTAGTCCGGCCCATTTTTCCTTAACCCCGACGTTTTTTTCTCTTCTCTCCGCAGACTGCTTTGTTTGACGGCGCTAACTGCGTCACATCGCTACCCTGCTAAGTCGTAGCAGGCAAGCCAGCAAAAGAGACGCGACGGAGGAGACGTCTCAAAAAAGATTTTTGGAAAGACTTGCTTGTTTTTCTCAGACATGGCTCCAGAGAAAGGAAAGGGAAAGCCGAGATGTCCGAAAAAGGCTAGCAGGACGGCGAGCCCAACCTCGCGCGCCTGTCCCAGCGGCTGCGGTTTTTACCTCTCTGCGACAGACACCCACGAGGCCTATCCTGTCTGCCCAGGAATGTTGCACACAAAAATGGCGCTGGACACGCCCGACTCCTGCCCACACTGCAGCCAGATGCTAGAGGCGGTGAGGAGGCACCGGGTGGACTTCGTGGCCAAAGCCATGGGCGCAGCTGCGGCGCCAACAGACCCGGACCTCACAGACACTCTCACTCCCACGCCGGAGCTCGAGAGCATGGTTTTGGAGAACAGTACTCGAGTCGAATGGGGCGACAGCCCAGATGTGGCGGCTCCCATCGGGGACTCGACAGATGACAAAGACACTCGAGGCATGATAAATAAATAAAATAAATTTCACATTTTTGTCATCTGTGTATGTTTCCCATACTTGACAGACGAAAATGGTCTCTGCATTTAACCCAACCACCACCAGGTGGTGCAGTGAGCAACCGTAGTCAGCGCCCGGGGAGCTAGGAAAATAGGTGTGCACTCATAGACACCCCAAGGTGTGTAGTGGCCGGGGATCGAACTCAAACCTGGGTCCTTCGGATCACATGAACACGGATGAGATCTCGCTAACAGCCTCAGGTGAATTTTCTGGTGACGAAGCTGACAACGAGTACGACGGGGAGGAGGAGGACCTCTCTCACAACCCGGCGCCTGTGCTCCCAGAGACTGACACTTCGATCCCCACTCTGTTCAACTTGTGCCGCAGAGTGGCGGACGTGCTACAGATCCTGTGGCCCGTACCTCCACCCTGTCAACAAGTCACGAGGTTGGCAGGAAATTATTTTTACGCAAAGCAGCAATCAACAATGAGGCACAGATGCCCATCTTCCCGGATTTCCTCACAGAGCTGACTCGTACCTGGCCTGAGCCCAGGGCTCCTATGCTGCTCCCGCTCTCACAGTTCCTCAACGTGGCTGGAATGGAAGCAGTAGGAATAGCCAACGTGCCACAAATGGAAGACACGCTTGCATCTCATTTTGCCCCCAGGTATTCTGGAAAAAAACCGACTGCCCATTAAAGCCTGTCGAGCCTCAGCTTCTCAGCTCGAGAAATGCTACAGGGCTCAGGGCCTTGCGGCGCGCGCGATGAACGCGTCCGCGATGATGCAGGCGTACCTGGCTGAAAAACTACAGGAGCTCCAGGTGACGACAGACAAGCAGGCTGCCACCGAAGTGCTGGAGGAAGACCGCAGGGCAACAGACTTTGTGCTCCGCATGATGGGGACTGCAACCATCGCACAGGGCAGATGCATGGCTGAGGTGGTCATCGCCCGACGTCACCTGTGAATGACTCTAACAGACCTCCAGGAGGGACATCCATCCATCCATCCATTTTCTTCCGCTTATCTGGGGTCGGGTCGCGGGGGTATCAGCCTAAGTAGGGAGGCCCAGACTTCCCTCTCCCCAGCCACTTGGAGCAGCTCCTCTGGGGGAATCCCAAGGCGTTCCCAGGCCAGCCGAGAAACATAGTCCCTCCAGCGTGTCCTGGGTCTTCCTCTGGGTCTCCTCCCGGTGGGACATGCCCGGAACACCTCACCAGGGAGGCGTCCAGGAGGCATCCTAACCAGATGCCCGAGCCACCTCAACTGGCTCCTCTCGATGTGGAGAAGCAGCGGCTCTACTCCGAGTCCCTCCCGGATGACTGAGCTTCTCACCCTATCTCTAAGGGAGAGTCCAGACACCCTGCGGAGAAAACTCATTTCAGCCGCTTGTATCCGAGATCTCGTTCTTTCGGTCATAACCCAGAGCTCATGACCATAGATGAGGGTGGGAACGTAGATCGATCGGTAAATTGAGAGCTTTGCCTTTTGACTCAGCTCTCTCTTCACCACGACAGACCGGTACAGCACCCGCTTCACTGCGGACGCTGCACCTATCCGCCTATCGATCTCACGCTCCAGTTTTCCCTCATTCGTGAACAAGACCCCGAGATACTTAAACTCCTCCACTTGGGGCAGGACCTCCTCCCCGACCCGGAGAGGGCATGCTACCCTTTTCCGGCTCAAGACCATGGCCTCGGATTTGGAGGAACTGATCCTCATCCCGGCCGCATCACACTCGGCTGCAAACCGCTCCAGTGAAAGCTGTAGATCACGATCTGATGAAGCCAATAGGACCACATCATCTGCAAAAAACAGAGAAGCGATTCTAAGGCCACCAAAACGGATCCTCTCAACACCTTGGCTGCGCCTAGAAATTCTGTCCATAAAAGTTATGAACAGAATCGGTGACAAAGGGCAACCTTGGCGGAGTCCAACTCTCACCGGAAACGAGCCTGACTTACTGCCAGCGATGCGGACCATGCTCTGACACCGGTCGTACAGGGACCTAACAGCCCATATCAAAGGGCCTGGTACCCCATACTCCCGGAGTACCCCCCACAGAACCCCCCGAGGGACGCGGTCGAATGCCTTCTCCAAGTCCACAAAGCACATGTAAACTGGTTGGGCAAACTCCCACGCACCCTCCAGGACCCTGCTGAGGGTGTAGAGCTGGTCTAGTGTTCCACGACCAGGACGAAAACCACACTGCTCCTCCTGAATCCGAGGTTCGACTATCCGACGGACCCTCCTCTCCAGAACCCCTGAATAGACCTTACCAGGGAAGCTTAAGAGTGTGATCCCCCTATAGTTGGAACACACCCTACGGTCCCCCTTTTTGAATAGGGGAACCACCACCCCAGTCTGCCAATCCAAGGGAACTGCCCCCGATGTCCACGCGATATTGCAGAGTCGCGTAAGCCAACACAACCCCACAACATCCAGAGCCCTAAGGAACTCAGGACGAATCTCATCCACCCCCGGAGCCTTGCCACCACGGAGCTTTTTAACCACCTTGGCGACCTCAGCACCAGAGATTGGAGAGCCCGACCCAAAATCCCCAGGCTCCGCTTCCTCAGTGGAAGACGTGCCAGTAGGATTGAGGAGGTCTTCGAAGTATTCCGCCCACCGACTCACAACATCCCGAGTTGAGGTCAACAGCACGCCATCCCCACCATAAATGGTGTTGGTCGCGTACCGCTTTCCCCCCCTGAGACGCCGGATGGTGGACCAGAATCGCCTCGAAGCCGTACGGAAGTCATTCTCCATGGCCTCTCCGAACTCCTCCCACGCCCGAGTTTTTGCCTCAGCAACCACCCGAGCCGCATGCCGCTTGGACTGCCGGTACCTATCTGCTGCTTCCGGGGTCCCACAGGCCAAAAAGGCCCAATAGGACTCCTTCTTCAGCCTGACAGCATCCCTCACTGCCGGTGTCCACCACCGGGTTCGAGGGTTGCCACCACGACAGGCACCAACAACCTTGCGGCCACAACTCAGATAAGCTACCTCAACAATAGAGGCGCGGAACACGGCCCACTCGGACTCAATGTCCCCGCCTCCCTCGGAACGTGTTCAAAGCTCTCCCGGAGGTGGGAGTTAAAGCTCCGTCTTACGGGAGACTCTGCCAGACGTTCCCAGCAGACCCTCACAATACGTTTGGGTCTGCCAGGTCTGACCGGCATCCTCCCCCACCATCGGAGCCAACTCATCACCAGGTAGTGGTCAGTTGACAGCTCCGCCCCTCTCTTCACCCGAGTGTCCAAGACATGCGGCCGCAGATCAGATGAGACGACAACAAAGTCGATCATCGAGCTGCGACCTAGGGTGTCCTGGTGCCAAGAGCACATATGGACACCCTTATGCCTGAACATGGTGTTCGTTATGGACAATCCATGACGAGCACAGAAGTCCAACAACAGAACACCACTCTGGTTCAGATCAGGGGAGCTGTTCCTCCCAACCACGGAGGGACAACATATTAATTTTCTGCACCGCTCGATAGAACCGACAGGACTGTTTGGAAAGGCTCTGGACCGGATTCAGACAAGACTTGAACAGAGGCGCAAACAGGCTGAGGCCCTCTGGGAAGGCATGTACAGGAGAGCTTTTGCAACCCCCCCACCCCCCACCCAGGGAGACAGCTGGGAACAGGCATGTGCAACCTCGGCACCCCTCAACCACACGTAATCCGCCGCAAAAGAGACCGGCGTACGAGGGGGAGCACCGGCAAATACCCCCACCGCGTCCGCCACAAGCCTGTCGTTCCTAGAGTTGGAACACGTTCGTTCCCCACCACCAGGCGGTCCAACAGAGGACCTCCTCGGCAAATCGGGACACAAGACAGAAACGTGCCTGATGAAATGGGCCCTCTGCTTAGCTTTACAGGCTTGCCCGCCAACGTGGTATGGGAGCTGAACCTTACATGTCCAGACTGTATTTGTAAAAAGGTACAAAAAGCTGGTGACTTTGATGTATGCACAAAACATGGTTGTTCTGCTGTGAGTGATATAAAGTCAGAAATGTCGTTGCACAAAAACACGAATAAAAACTCAAAGAACAGTTTCACCCTGTTTCTTGACAACAACAAAAAACAGCAACATCAACAACACGGCTCCCCTCTGATACCGATCGTTATAAGGGGCGGGGGCTGTCCCCCCTTCCCTCGTGGATCATGTGGTACTAGCTCAGACAATAAACCCTAGCAGGTGGCCTCAGGGCTGTCTGCAACAGACAGAGCCAGAGGTGTCTGCAAACAGGTACACCGGCTCTCACGGGATCAGGTGAGGGGGGTCACATCTTCCAACCCCCACCCCGTCAGAACCCACAGGGCCGACAATACACAAATTCAACAAGCCTGCAACACGTCCGCACGCCCGGAGGGTGTGCCGACAGAACCTGGTAACCATGGCAACATGCCGTTTTGGCCACCAGGCGCTTTCCGTGGATTTCAGCAATGAGTGACGGGGGGGGGCACAACAAAGGCCCACAAGGCCGGGCAAGACTCACATGCTGGCAAATGAGACAGTGATAATGCTGCAGGGTTTGTAAACCATCCATCCATCCATCCATTTTCTTCCGCTTATCCGGGGTAGGGTCGCGGGGGTAGCAGCCTAAGTAGGGAGGCCCAGACTTCCCTCTCCCCAGCCACTTGGAGCAGCTCCTCTGGGGGAATCCCAAGGCGTTCCCAGGCCAGCCGAGAAACATAGTCCCTCCAGCGTGTCCTGGGTCTTCCTCTGGGTCTCCTCCCGGTGGGACATGCCCGGAACACCTCACCAGGGAGGCGTCCAGGAGGCATCCTAACCAGATGCCCGAGCCACCTCAACTGGCTCCTCTCGATGTGGAGAAGCAGCGGCTCTACTCCGAGTCCCTCCCGGATGACTGAGCTTCTCACCCTATCTCTAAGGGAGAGTCCAGACACCCTGCGGAGAAAACTCATTTCAGCCGCTTGTATCCGAGATCTCGTTCTTTCGGTCATAACCCAGAGCTCATGACCATAGATGAGGGTAGGAACGTAGATCGATCGGTAAATTGAGAGCTTTGCCTTTTGACTCAGCTCTCTCTTCACCACGACAGACCGGTACAGCACCCGCTTCACTGCGGACGCTGCACCTATCCGCCTATCGATCTCACGCTCCAGTTTTCCCTCATTCGTGAACAAGACCCCGAGATACTTAAACTCCTCCACTTGGGGCAGGACCTCCTCCCCGACCCGGAGAGGGCATGCTACCCTTTTCCGGCTCAAGACCATGGCCTCGGATTTGGAGGAACTGATCCTCATCCCGGCCGCATCACATTCAGCTGCAAACCGCTCCAGCGAAAGCTGTAGATCACGAGCTGATGAAGCCAATAGGACCACATCATCTGCAAAAAACAGAGAAGCGATTCTAAGGCCACCAAAACGGATCCTCTCAACACCTTGGCTGCGCCTAGAAATTCTGTCCATAAAAGTTATGAACAGAATCGGTGACAAAGGGCAACCTTGGCGGAGTCCAACTCTCACCGGAAACGAGCCTGACTTACTGCCAGCGATGCGGACCAAGCTCTGACACCGGTCGTACAGGGACCTAACAGCCCATATCAAAGGGCCTGGTACCCCATACTCCCGGAGTACCCCCCACAGAACCCCCCGAGGGACGCGGTCGAATGCCTTTTCCAAGTCCACAAAGCACATGTAAACTGGTTGGGCAAACTCCCACGCACCCTCCAGGACCCTGCTGAGGGTGTAGAGCTGGTCTAGTGTTCCACGACCAGGACGAAAACCACACTGCTCCTCCTGAATCCGAGGTTCGACTATCCGACGGACCCTCCTCTCCAGAACCCCTGAATAGACCTTACCAGGGAGGCTTAAGAGTGTGATCCCCCTATAGTTGGAACACACCCTACGGTCCCCCTTTTTGAATAGGGGAACCACCACCCCAGTCTGCCAATCCAAGGGAACTGCCCCCGATGTCCACGCAATATTGCAGAGTCGCGTAAGCCAACACAACCCCACAACATCCAGAGTCTTAAGGAACTCAGGACGAATCTCATCCACCCCCGGAGCCCTGCCACCAGGGCTCTGGGTTTGTAAACAAATGTTACAAAACAGGAAATACACCAGGGCTGGATCAGATTCCTCTTCCACATGCTCAGAAAGATCTGAACTTAATGTCATCAGCTAGGCTTATAGGTGCTCAGCAGAAAAAGGTGTTTAGTGCAGTTTTACATCCTTACGCTGAAACTAACTTTTCATCTTACACGGACAGCAGACCGTGCACAAACAGTGAACCTGCAACATGTGACAGTGCTTGTTGCACTGAATCAGCTCTGCTTTTAAATGGCATCCCCTCACCAGGAGAGACACAGCTCCCTGGAGTTTTACCAAGCTCCAGAGTGATGGTGGGGCCGGAGGCTTGTGAACCAGACGGTTATGGAACGGGCTAGAATCTGAAGGTCTGTTCGCATACAAAACCTGCACTCCCTCCATGCCGTGTCTCTCCCTAAAAGGAGAAAAAGCAAACATTCTGGCCCGCGTTTATCCAACAGGGACAGTGCATTGCTTCTATCCCCTAGCACTCCCGGTCCGGGTGATGTGGGAACACATTTACAGGAAGGTCCCCTCCCTAATATAACTGGCCCTCAAGGGGTCACGGGGCCCAGGGCCCTTGGAGGTGGGCTTACTCCAGGAACGTGGGCATCTGCTCCTCTTCAGGGACCTGCTGCATCACCAACAAGAACAGCCTCTCCACTTACGCCCAGGACTGTGGTAACCTACAGCTTGGCTGCTGAACGGAACAAGCTGATGGCCTCAGACCTCCCCAGCAATGTCGTAAATCAATCAATCAATCAGCTTTATTTATATAGCACATTTTAAAAACCGCAGGGTTAGCCAAAGTGTTGTACAGTAAAACAAAAGATAGCTAACTAAAACGATTAAAAAAAAGCAGCATACAAAAATAAAAATACATATACCAGTCTCACTGCAGGTGGGTTAAAATGCCATAAATGAACAAGATCACGTGTTAAAAGCCAAGGTATAAACGTGTGTTTTTAAAAGGGATTTAAAAACAGGAAGAGAGGAGGCCTGTCTGACACTCAGTGGCAAATTGTTCCACAACCTGGGAGCAGCGACAGAAAATGCTCTGTCACCTCTGAACTTCAGCCTAGTTTTGGGCACTGTCAGCAGCAACTGATCAGCTGATCTTAGAGATCGGGGAGGGCAGTAGGGCTGAAGCAGCTCAGACAGATATGGTGGGGCAAGGTTGTTCAGGCATTTAAAAACAAACAGCAAAAGTAAATACCATACAAGGGGCAAGAGCTGTGTCAACACAGACTCTCTATGCTTGTAAATGGTGTATTTTTGAAGCTTGGTTCATGGAAAGAAATATTGTTTCTTATTCCTGTGACCTGGTCCCGCTTCTTACCTTTCTACAGGACTTGCTGGAGAAAGGCCGTTCCTTTTCTACAATTAAGGTGTTTCTGTCAGCCATCTCAGCATGCCATGAGGACTGGGGGGGGAGGGGGGGCAAGACCCCCGGTGCACACCCTCTCATGATAAGGGGCAGCACGGTGGCACAACTGGTAGAGCTGCTGCCTCTCAGCGAGAAGGTTGCCGGTTCAAATCCCGGTCCGGGGCCTTTCTGGGTGGAGTTTGCATGTTCTCCCCGTGCATGCGTGGGTTTCCTCCGGGTACTCCGGTTTCCTCCCACAGACCAAAAAACATGCTTGTTAGGCTGATTGGTGACTCTAAATTGACCCTAGGTGTGAGTGTGAGAGTGGATGGTTGTTTGGTGTGAGTGAGACAGGTCCCTCTTGTAAATGAGTCCCCATGACTCAACGAGGCTAGCCTGTATAAATAATGGTTGAATGAATGAATGAATAAGGTTCATGAAGGGCATACTGAGGAAGAGACCCCCCAGTAGGACCTTGATCCCTGAGTGGGATCTCCAATTAGTCCTGAGTGCTCTCTGTGAGTCCCCATTTGAACCATTAAGCGATATTAAGATTTGCTATCTTATAAGACCGCTTTGCTCCTGGCTCTTTGCTCGGCAAAATGTGTGGGTGACCTCCATGCTTTGTCTGTGCACCCAATGTGTACCAGAATTGCCCCTGACGGGTCAAAGGTAACCCTAAGGCCTAACCCTGCATGTGTCCCAAAGGTACTGACTCTGAATCCCAGAAGTTTGGACTTTGAACTCTCTTCATTTATTCCTGCTCCTGTCCTCACTCAGGAACAGAAAAAACTGAGGGCACTCTGCCCTGTTAGGGCCTTAACTGCTTACATTGAGAAAACAGCAGATTTGAGGAAAACAAACCAACTGTTTGTGAGTTTTGCAGCCCCAGCTACTGGCAGGGCCCTGTCAAAGCAACGCCTCTCACACTAGGTGACTGAGGCCATTAAGAGGGTGTAGAGTAGCAAAGGTCAACAGGTGCCCTCTGGGGTATGTGCCCACTCTACTCGAGGCTTGGCCACCTCGTGGTCACTGTTCAAGGGTGTACCAGTTGCAGACATTTGTGCGGCTGCGAACTGGAGCTCAACGAACACGTTTGCAAAACATTACAGTTTGGACGTTACTGCGTGTGACATCACTCAGGCTGTCCTCTCTAACACACAGTAGAGAGCGGCCTAAAGATGCCCAATGTTTAAAGGCCGATGTTCACACAAGCATGCATTTTACTGAGCATTTCAGGGGCGTGAAGGAATTACGTTCCCATAGCAATAGTGTTGCACCGAGTGACTGATAAGGGAACTGAAATTTATGCACCATAACTCATGTTCCCTGAAGGAAGGGAACGAGGTGCAACACAGTTGGCCCTTTCAATGCTGAAGCTCGGTGAAGTGCATTTTGGAGAAAGTAGGATGGGTGTCCGCATCTTAAGTACCCAGAGGGCGGGGTCTCTGGGGTGATTCTGACGCCCCCTGCCCGTTAAGGCGTGATTGTATTCCTTCAGGTAATTGCGCGGGGCACAATTTCCCATAGCATTAGTGTTGCACCTCGTTCCCTTCCTTCAGGGAACATGAGTTATGGTGCATAACTTTCAGATTGTTTTCTTCCCACCATCTCTTATGTTCTTGCTCAGGATGTGAGACTGTGATGAAGTGAATATTTAACACAGTACAGTATTCTGCTTCCTAAGAGAGAGAACTTTAATAACTGTTTTTCATAATGTCTGTGAATGTTTCTGATCTGTGTCCTGAGACGATGTCTGTCCGAGCTACAGAAACAAACTGAACTGAGACTGAAATAAAAGAGAGTTCAAGTTGAGTCTCATCTGCAGTTTGGTTCTGTGCTTCATCACATTAAAACAGAAAGTAAAACATACTTTGAATTCAGGACAAATGCACAGCCTAATTACTGTTAAACTGAATCCAGTATATTCTTATTCTCATCAGTTCATGGAGGTTTGTTGAATTATTCGCCTCAACTTCTTCTTCATATGAACTTTCAGAAAGGCGAGGCCCGTGGATCGTATTCCTCTACAATTTGTCAGTGATGCAACACACCAATTACTGGACTGTTCACTTGCAGCAGAAGTGTCTCATTTATTATTTATAGACACGTTCTAACAATGGATGCTGGAGACAGCTATTCTTCACCTGTTCCCAGGAGGTTCTGCACGCTCGGTGCCGAGTGGCCCACTGCATCACTTACCCTGATACCTGTCAATAGAAGCAGGTGAACCACATGAAGCCATGAGCACACAGACACACAGGGAGGCTTCTACTGACCCCATGGAACAAAAGCAATGTGCATTTAGATGTGTTGAATAAATTAACGAAATTAGATTAAATAAATGAATGAATAAATGAATGAAGGCAAAAAATAAAGACAAAAAGAGAGAAAAAATAACTTTTCTTTCCAAATTTACAAATAATAATAATAATAATGAATTCAATTTATAACGCACTTTTCATTAATGAAAATCTCAAAGTGCTACAAGGTGCAACAGAATTAAATGTCAATAAAACAAGTAATAAAACAAGTAAAATCAATAACAGTATCAACTAAGATCAAAAGTAGAATCATGAGGAGGTAGAGTATGCTCGGTTGAAAAGAAAGGTCTTCAAGCCGCTCTTAAAGTCAACCACAGACTGTGGGGCTCTCAGACAGTCAGGAAGAGAGTTCCACAGGCGGGGGGCAGCCACACTGAAAGCCCGGTCTCCCATGGTCCTTAATTTGGTTCTCGGAATGTGAAGGAGATTACTGTTCTGTGACCGCAGCGAACCGGGTGGATGAGTATGGAATAAGAATATCCTTCAGATAATCTGGTGAAGCTCCATGTAAGCATTGATGTGTAATGAGAGCAGTTTTGTACTGAATTCTGTAGGTGACAGGAAGCCAATGAAGGTTATGGAGAATGGGTGTAATATGTTCAAATTTACGAACTCTCAACAAGATCCTTGCTGCACTGTTTTGAATATATTGAAGTTTCTGAAGGTTTTTGCCAGGGATTCCAATAAACAGGGAGTTGCAGTAGTCGAGCCTGGAGGAGACAAAAGCATGGACGAGCTTCTCAGCATCGGAAAAAGTTAGAGATGGGCGAAGTCTGGAGATGTTTCGAAGATGGAAGAAGCAGGTTTTAATAATAATAATAATAATAATTGTCTAATCTTGTCATCTGCGTATGTTTCCCATACACAGACGAAATTCGTCTCTGCATTTAACCCAACCACCTACCAGGCGGTGCAGTGAGCACAGAAGCTTAATGTGATTTTCAAATGTAAGATTGGAGTCCATTTTTATTCCAAGATTAGTAACAGAGGTGGAGAGGGGGATGTCTTGTCCAGAAAAGGAAAGTGTTGTTATAGTAGATGTTTGTACCTGGTGAGGGGTGCCAATCAGTATGGCCTCAGTCTTGGAGCAGTTTAATTGAAGAAAGTTCTGATTCATCCATGCCCTAATTGCCTCCAGGCAGGCAGAGAGGGCAGTGAGTGAAGATGGAGATGACAAGGTGGAAGATGAGGATGCTCCAGTCCTGATGTAAAGCTGTGTATCGTCGGCATAACAGTGAAAAGAAATGTTGAACTGATTAATAATTTGACCTAAAGGCAGCATGTAAAGGGAAAACAGCAGGGGCCCCAGAACTGACCCCTGAGGGACACCACAGGAGACACAGACTGTCTGGGACGTGGCGTTGCCAAGACTAACACATTCCAGCCTATTGGAGAGGAAAGATTTGAACCAGTCCAGGACAGTGTCACAGAGACCGACCTCCACATGAAGACGGTGGAGGAGGATAAATAAAATGATCATAATTATTTTATACATCTCTGACTATAAAAACAGAAATAAAACATAAACATAATAATTCATCTAAGACAGGTAAAATAAAAAAGTGCAATCAGGCCAATATTCAAAGTCAGAACAATTCCTTTCAGCCACAGCAAAAAACAAGTTCAAGTTCT
>JBBPBX010079854.1:0-10141 GCA_038048925.1 Garcialebias charrua
AATCAGACGTAACGCCGTCACAATACGTTTGGCCTTTTGGGAGCTTTATCATATCCCAAAACTCACCAAATTTGGCAGACTCGTCAGGACTGGTGAACGATTACATATTTTGGGGGCGTGGCCAAAATTGCAACAGAAAGGGCTCAAGAGCGCCACCTAGAATATTTCAAACTACCCTCCGCATTGGCCTTAGTTTCACGTAGGATCATGAAATTTGGTACACCTCCCCGATTCACCAAGGCGCACAGAAAACCCTCTGGCACCAACGTTGTGCGATGAAAGGAAAGGCGACCTTTTCGGCCATTTTTATCCCATTGAAAATGAATGGAGCTAAAATGAAATAGCATTTTGGGGGCTTTTTCATATCCCAAAACTCACCAAAATTGGCGGACTCATCAGGACTGGTGAACGATTACATATTTTGGGGGCGTGGCCAAAATTTCAAAAGAAACGGCTCAAGAGCGCCACCTAGAAAATTTCAAACTACCCTCCGCATTGGCCTTAGTTTCACGTAGGATCATGAAATTTGGTACGCTTGTCCAATTCACCAAGACGCACAGAAAACCCTCTGGCATCAACGTTGTACGATAAATGGGAAGGCGGCCATTTTGGAATGTGGACCAAATTGGGTGCGTGCATTGGGTGCCGAAAGGGTACGGGAAAGGCACGAGAGTGTTTCGGGGTGGACCAGCTCGACTTCCCGCGGTCGCCGCGAGAAGGGCGGAGCGGCGCTAAGGCATTCACACGTGCATTTTCGCAGGAAATGCGGTTTTTCTAGTTATTATTATTATTATCTACAGTTTATAGATGTTACTATCTTCATTCCGTACGTTTTTTGGCATGTAACTACTCGCACAGTTTTGGTGCGATTTCAACAATTCATATATCAAAATGTTCAGCTCATTTAGGACAATCCGGCTATGACTTTTGGTAATGCTGCAACTTTAGCTTTTTGAGATATTCAGCCTTTTCGGCCATCTTTTTCCCATTGAAAATGAATGGAGCTAAAATGAAATGGCCGTTTGGGAGCTTTATCATATCCTAAATCTTACCAAATTTGGCAGACTCATCACTCAGACATGGGGGAGTAAAAAATGATCAAAACCTCATGTTTTCATATATGATGAAGGGGCGTGGCCTGGCCTCAAAGTTAGGTATCTCGCCATGAAAAACGAAACACTAATAGCACCTACACGAAAACTGTCTAATACATCAAACCTTCAGTGATTGACCCACAACCAGTCCCCTGCAATACTGAATGGTCAAATCATGACATTAATTAAGCCACGCCCCCTCACAACAGGAAGTGTACAGTTGTACATTGAACGTCCCGATCGGACACCTGTTACCTAATCAGCGTGACGGTCTGTCCAGTGACCAAAGACATGTTGCTGTAACAAGCTTTCCAACACTGACCGTTTTGGGTGGAGCATGTGGGCGTGGCAATATGGCGAATCAGACGTAACGCCATCACAAACGAAACACTAATAGCACCTACACGAAAACTGTCTAATACATCAAACCTTCAGTGATATACCCACATCCGGTCCCCTGCAATACTGACTGGTCAAATCATGACATTAATTAAGCCACGCCCCCTCACAACAGGAAGTGTACAGTTGTACATTGAACGTCCCGATCGGACACCTGTTACCTAATCAGCGTGACGGTCTGTCCAGTGACCAAAGACATGTTGCTGTAACAACGTTTCCAACACTGACCGTTTTGGGTGGAGCATGTGGGCGTGGCGATGTGGCGAATCAGATGTAACGCCGTCACAATACGTTTGGCCTTTTGGGAGCTTTATCATATCCCAAAACTCACCAAATTTGGCAGACTCGTCAGGACTGGTGAAAAATTACATATTTTGGGGGCGTGGCCAAAATTGCAAAAGAAACGGCTCAAGAGCGCCACCTAGAAAATTTCAAACTACCCTCCACATTGGCCTTAGTTTCACGTAGGATCATGAAATTTGGTACACTTGTCCAATACACCAAGACGCACAGAAAACCCTCTGGCATCAACGTTGTACGATAAATGGGAAGGCGGCCATTTTGGAATGTGGACCAAATTGGGTGCGTGCATTGGGTGCCGAAAGGGTACGGGAAAGGCACGAGAGCGTTTCAGGGTGGACCAGCTGGACTTCCCGCGGTCGCCGCGAGAAGGGCGGAGCGGCGCTAAGGCATTCACACGTGCATTTTCGCAGGAAATGCGGTTTTTCTAGTTATTATCTACAGTTTATAGATGTTACTATCTTCATTCCGTACGTTTTTTGGCATGTAACTACTCGCACAGTTTTGGTGCGATTTCAACAATTCATATATCAAAATGTTCAGCTCATTTAGGACAATCCGGCTATGACTTTTGGTAATGCTGCAACTTTAGCTTTTTGAGATATTCAGCCTTTTCGGCCATCTTTTTCCCATTGAAAATGAATGGAGCTAAAATGAAATGGCCTTTTGGGGGCTTCATCATATCCTAAATCTCACCAAATTTGGCAGACTCATCACTCATACATGGGGGAGTAAAAAATGATCAACACCTCGCGTTTTCATATATGCTGAAGGGGCGTGGCCTGGCCTCAATGTTAGGCATCTCGCCATGAAAAACGAAACACTAATAGCACCTACACGAAAACCGTCTAATACATCAAACCTTCAGTGATTGACCCACAACCGGTCCCCTACAATACTGAATGGTCAAATCATGACATTAATTAAGCCACGCCCCCTCACAACAGGAAGTGTACAGTTATACATTGAACGTCCCGATCGGACACCTGTTACCTAATCAGCGGGACGGTCTGTCCAGTGACCGAAGACATGTTGCTGTAACAAGCTTTCCAACACTGACCGTTTTGGGTGGAGCATGTGGGCGTGGCGATGTGGCGAATCAGCCGTCACGCCGTCACAAACGAAACACTAATAGCACCTACACGAAAACAGTCTAATACATCAAACCTTCAGTGATTGACCCACATCCGGTCCCCTGCAATACTGAATGGTCAAATCATGACAATAATTAAGCCACGCCCCCTCACAACAGGAAGTGTACAGTTGTACATTGAACATCCCGATCGGACACCTGTTACCTAATCAGCGTGACGGTCTGTCCAGTGACCGAAGACATGTTGCTGTAACAAGCTTTCCAACACTGACCGTTTTGGGTGGAGCATGTGGGCGTGGCGGTGGCGAATCAGACGTAACGCCGTCACAATACGTTTGGCCTTTTGGGAGCTTTATCATATCCCAAAACTCACCAAATTTGGCAGACTCATCAGGACTGGTGAAAAATTACATATTTTGGGGGCGTGGCCAAAATTGCAAAAGAAACGGCTCAAGAGCGCCACCTAGAATATTTCAAATTACCCTCCGCATTGGCCTTAGTTTCACGTAGGATCATGAAATTTGGTACACTTGTCCAATTCACCAAGACGCACAGAAAACCCTCTGGCGTCAACGTTGTACGATAAATGGGAAGGCGGCCATTTTGGAATGTGGACCAAATTGAGTGCACGCACTGGGTGCCGAACGGGTACGGGAAAGGCACGAGAGTGTTTCGGGGTGGACCAGCTCGACTTCCCGCGGTCGCCGCGAGAAGGGCGGAGCGGCGCTGAGGCATTCACACGTGCATTTTCGTAGGAAATGCGGTTTTTCTAGTTATAGTTACTATCTTCCGTCCGTACGTTTTTTGGCATCCTACTCCTCCTAGAGTATTTGTGCCATTTCAACGATTCATATATCAAAATGTTCAGCTCGTTCAGGACAATCCAGCTATGACTTTTGGTAATGCTGCAACTTTCGCTTTTTGAAATATTAAGCCTTTTCGGCCATTTTTTTCCCATTGAAAATGAATGGGGCTAAAATGAAATGGCCTTTTGGAGGATTTATCATATCCTAAATCTCACCAAATTTGGCAGACTCATCACTCAGACATGGGGGAGTAAAAAATGATCAACATCTCGCGTTTTCATATATGGTGAAGGGGCGTGGCCTGGCCTCAAAGTTAGGTATCTCGCCGTGAAAAACGAAACACTAATAGCACCTACACGAAAACCGTCTAATACATCAAACCTTCAGTGATTGACCCACAACCGGTCCCCTACAATACTGAATGGTCAAATCATGACATTAATTAAGCCACGCCCCCTCACAACAGGAAGTGTACAGTTATACATTGAACGTCCCGATCGGACACCTGTTACCTAATCAGCGGGACGGTCTGTCCAGTGACCGAAGACATGTTGCTGTAACAAGCTTTCCAACACTGACCGTTTTGGGTGGAGCATGTGGGCGTGGCGATGTGGCGAATCAGCCGTCACGCCGTCACAAACGAAACACTAATAGCACCTACACGAAAACAGTCTAATACATCAAACCTTCAGTGATTGACCCACATCCGGTCCCCTGCAATACTGAATGGTCAAATCATGACAATAATTAAGCCACGCCCCCTCACAACAGGAAGTGTACAGTTGTACATTGAACATCCCGATCGGACACCTGTTACCTAATCAGCGTGACGGTCTGTCCAGTGACCGAAGACATGTTGCTGTAACAAGCTTTCCACGACTGGTTGTTTTGGGTGGAGCATGTGGGCGTGGCGATGTGGCGAATCAGACGTAACGCCGTCACAATACGTTTGGCCTTTTGGGAGCTTTATCATATCCCAAAACTCACCAAATTTGGCAGACTCGTCAGGACTGGTGAAAAATTACATATTTTGGGGGCGTGGCCAAAATTGCAACAGAAAGGGCTCAAGAGCGCCACCTAGAATATTTCAAACTACCCTCCGCATTGGCCTTAGTTTCACGTAGGATCATGAAATTTGGTACACTTGTCCAATTCACCAAGACGCACAGAAAACCCTCTGGCGTCAACGTTGTACGATAAATGGGAAGGCGGCCATTTTGGAATGTGGACCAAATTGAGTGCACGCACTGGGTGCCGAACGGGTACGGGAAAGGCACGAGAGTGTTTCGGGGTGGACCAGCTCGACTTCCCGCGGTCGCCGCGAGAAGGGCGGAGCGGCGCTAAGGCATTCACACGTGCATTTTCGCAGGAAATGCGGTTTTTCTAGTTGAATTTAATTTGATGTTTGCTCCAGGAGTTCTGGAGCGAGACAAAGGTGGCATTCTATGGCAAGCCAAGTGTCAGCTTGCTTCACCTATTAATGGTACACTTGGCTTGCCTTATTGCTCAATGACCTTCTAGTGGCTGGAAACGGTAGTGTTCAATATTTTCCGTGTCAGAATGAATGAAATCGTCAGATCTCAGCCAAAAATTGTATTATAAATATGGGGGAATAATTTTATATTAGTCACTTTGGTGAATAAGTCGTAGGACTTGCAATTTTATGCAAAACGGTGTGACCTATATGGCATAAAATATGATATATCTTATTAAGATACTCAAAGCGCTTTACATTACAATCTGTGCCCTCATTTACCCATTCATACAACACTTTACTAGATCTATACAAAGAATAATCAGTGCTTTATCACAATCATACACCCATGGGCAGTGCTGGGCAGCGCTAATCCAAAAATTAGTTCAGCTATTTCTAAAGCACTTATTGATTTATTTAGGTCCACAATTTCAAAAGCACTTATGTATTACCAATGCTAGCGGACGCTAATGCTAACACGCTAACCGCCATTTTGAACAGGGCAAATGGCGAAATACTTTTTTTAATCCAGCAGATTTGACCATTTGAACCGGTTAAGCTCAGAAAAACCTTGTGCTATAAAGTCAGCTAAGAAATATATTTTTTCTCAGCAAAGAAATAATTGTTTTTACCGTGTTTTCATGGAAAGTCCTTATCTTCTGTGGCCGTCGCGGCCGCCATTTTGAAGAGGGCAAATGGCAAAATACTTTTTAAAATCCAGACGCGTCGCGTAGGCCGCTGAGAAACATCCATAAGTTCACCCTCCATGTTAAAAACTCTTCGTCTGACTCTTCGAAAACAAGCAATAAGGCTGCAGAGTAACACACTGGCTGCTAACTGAGAGCGCTCGCTCTAGCAAAGAGACTGAGGGGACGCTTTTTTGTCACGGACCACATCCGGCGCTGACAGGATATGGTCTGTTAGCAGTCGTACGGGCCTGTAAATACGTTTTTTTCGTTTTTACTGATAGATAATTAGTTATTATCGGTACTGCATTTTAAATAAAAATAGCGCAAATCCGCTTATGAATTATAAAAGTTAGTCAAAATGCTGTTACGCTGACAAAAACGTTAGGTCCGCTGTAAGCGGATTAGCGCATTAGCGCTCCCTAGCGGTCGAAGGGCCCACCACTGCCCATGGGACACACATCGGAGGCCATGAGATGTTCAGTGTCTTGCCCAGGGATGCTTCAGCATGTGACTGCTGGTGGAATCAAACCCCAACTCTCCCACTGAAGGATGACTGCTCTAACCACTCAGCCTCAGCTGCCCACTCTATTGCATATTTGTCTATGATACACACTACTAATTAATGAGTTTCAATGGATTAATATAATAATAATAATAATGTCACATTTGTCATCTGTGTATGTTTCCATACAAGACGAAATTAGTCTCTTCATTTAACCCAACCACCACCAGGTGGGGCAGTGGGCAGCTATTGAAAGCGCCCGGGGGGCAATTGGGGGTGAGGTGTGCCGCCCATAGACACCACAAGGTATGCCGTGACTGGGGTTCTCAACTATTATTTGGATATTTGATTTGATGTGATGTTTATTTATTCATTTAAAAAAAACAATACAAAACAGTTTCATCAGATACAAGAATACAAGTAGGATAAAATGAAAGGAGCAGAAAGAAGAAGAAATCTTATTATATCTGCCCCTTATTTCACAATTTGTTCAAACAATGATAACCTTCAAACTACATCACAAAATGAATAACTCTACTTAATTTTTCTAACTGTAATACACAAACACACTAAGTTACATCATATATAGTTTTTGAGCAAGTCAGTTTTAACCTTTTTCTTAAATGTATACCGTATTTTCTGGAATATAGGTCGCACCTGAATATAGGTTGCATTGTCAAATTATTGCCAAAGAATTGGAAAAATCCATATATAGGTCGCACCTGAATGTAGGTCGCACCTACGTCAAAATGTGGACCGTGTTTAGCTCTGCTGCAAATGTCTGCCACAGGAGTGCACAGCAAGGCTTTTAAGAAGATTAACACTTAAAAACAATTATTTGTTTGATAAAAATTATAGCAAATATGTGTCTGAGCTGAACTTTTCTTTAATAAATGAATAATTTTAGCAGGATAAACACCTAAAAAATATATTTGTTAGCTGACATTATTGTAAGAGTGTGTCTCAGTTTAATTTTTGTTAATAAATGATTACAAATCAGCTTACAGTATTTTATAAAAAGCCATAAATAGGTCACACCTGAATATAGGTCGCAGGGCATGCAAAAATGATAAAAAGCCACGACCTATATTCCGGAATATACGGTACATTGATTTTGCATTTTTAACATCACTCTCCAGAACATTCCACAATCCAACTCCCTGAATTGAGGTAGACCGTCCCTTTAAGCTGGTTCTGAATTGTGGTTTGATGAATATCTCTGTCCCTTTGAGATTGTAATAACTTTGTCTTTTTATAAAATTACTTTGGATATCCTGATGCATGTTCAATAATCCAGGTAGAAAAATCTAAAAATGTTAAGTCAGGTCCAATTGTGAACGTCCAGAGGACCTGACTTAACGTTTTTAGATATTATTTGGATGTTTGAAAGGTTCATTTAATTTTGTTTCTAAACCAGTTTAAATTAATGTTTGCATTCTGCAGCTGTACATTCAGTGACCCAATATAAATGTGTTGACACCATTAGAGACTAATTTTCCCTTTTACCCATTAAAACATACACTGTTTTTTTTAATGATTGTAAATGTACCAAAGCAGACTGATGTGACATTCACTGTCTAACCTCAATAGGAAACTGTTCATTAATGAGTAGTGTTTGTTGCTCAACCAGGGAGGTTTTTTTTTTACAGACTTAACCCCTACTTTTTTATTTTGATGTAAAATTGTGTATTTTGACTTATCTTTGCAAATGCTGACCTTTTAAAGTAGAACGTCAAAAGATTTATGGCACTTTGCACATTCACCTTAACATCATAGATCACTTTCACTGCTGTGACAATTTCATTTAATCAAGCTGTGTGTGTACTGTGGTCCTTTGTTTTGCTTAAATTCTGTCAGATGCCTGCAGCATGCATGGGTATCTGTAGTTGAAACAACTTCTTTAAGAACAGAGTTGCTTGCATTAAGTATTCTCACGAGGACTGTAGAGAGGTTGGAGGAGCGATTTGCCCCGTCCGCTGCTCACCATAACTGCTGATGAATTATAAATCAATTACCCACACTTGGCTGCCAATGTTTCTTTAATCTCTGCCTTTTACTTGACTAAATACTGTTGACTCCTGATTTTATCTCCTGTTCAAACAGATGCGGGGGTGATACTCACCTGGGGAATCCTCTTGTCTAGTTGAAGTTTCATCAATCACACAAAAGGGTTTAAAAATATATTTTTTTTAATTGTTCAACAAATGTCCATTTGTGATGCAAGTCTGGCATATGAGGATTTTTTTTTCTTGCATAGCAGTTTCAGCAATTTTAAATAACATGTTGAAGAAGTCCTTTAGATTAAAAAAAGTGTTAATAAAAGTTATTTTCTTCTATATCTTAATGTCTGTTTTATTTTATTAAGACATAACATTGACTTGTTTAAGAGGTCTTGACTTACTTATTAGTGCAGGATTTTTTTTGTCCATGCTTGTTAGCATACTATTGTCAGTAGCTAGCTACACATTTTAAAATCAAATTGTGCCTTTTTTTTTACTGGTGTTAGTTCTTTATTAGCTTTGCTCCCTCAGCGGTGTGAAACTCACAGACTGTATTACTTTTTGTGTGCAATTATTTATGATTAATTTAGAAAACTTTTGCTAGTTTACAGATTTCATTTATCTTATATGCTTCCCTTAACTCTAAATTGTGATTAAATTAGGGGAAAAACATAATAATGAGTAATAAATCATGAATAAACAAATTAAGGTGTTCCTTTATGGTGTGCCATCTAGTGGCAAACCTGTAAATTGCAACCAACTTTAATGTGCAATATTACAAAGAAAAGCCCCTCATTAGAGCTGGCATTTTACTGGTTCCTTCTGAACAACATGTAATATGAAAATACGTTTTTTTAAACATACTTTTTAAAAGTGGTGTCAAATCTGAGTTTAACAACTACAGACCAATATCTTTATTGCCACAATTTTCAAAAATCTTGGAGAAACTGTTTGTCATCAGGATGGATCTATTTGTTGAAAAGTATAATATTCTCACCAATAATCAATATGGGTTCAGAACAGGAAATTCAATATCCATGGCTCTGATGGAGTTAATGGAATTAATAACTACAGTGGTGGATCATAAACAGTATTGTGTGGGTGTATTTGTTGATTTGCAAAAAGCGTTTGATACAGTTGATCATAATATACTCCTTGATAAGTTACATAGATGTGATATTAGAGGACTGGCATTGAAATGGGTATGTAGTTATTTGAGTGATAGGAAACAGTTTGTGCAAATGGGTGAGGTGAAATCTGAGCCCAGAACTATTACATGTGGAGTTCCTCAGGGATTGATACTGGGACCAAAATTATTTATACAATATATAAATGATTTGGTACAGGTCTCAGGACTCCTTAAATGCATTATTTTTGCTGATGACACCACTTTTGTTGGTTGTGGTGACAATATTGAACAAACTTTGAAATGAATGATGACAGAACTTGCAAAAATTCAGACTTGGTTTAAAGTTAATAAATTAACGTTGAATTTGGATAAAACTAGTTATATGATATTTAGTAATAAAAATAAATCAATTGATATACCATTTTAATTGACGGATCTGAGATTCAGAGAGTTCATGAGGTGAGGTTTTTGGGCATCACCATTGATCCTAAATTATCTTAGAAACAACATACTGTATAAGTTCAGTTAAAGCAAAATTATCTAAGTTTATTCGGATATTTTACAGAGTTAGAGATTTATTAAATGATAAGGCATATTATTTGTTGTATAAAACATTATTTCTGCCACACTTAGTTTATGGTGTTAGCGTTTGGGG
>JBBPBX010079857.1:3412-16297 GCA_038048925.1 Garcialebias charrua
AACAGGGGTCACCAACGTGGTGCCCGCGGGCACCCGGGTGCCCCCAAGGACCATTTGAGGTGCCCCCGGACCTGTTCTAAAAATAGCACAACTCACTACTAAGCTGCATTTAAAATTTCATTTTATTCAGTTGTTATTCTTTTTTTGTATTTATATATATTTTAAAATGTCTATCTTAAAAATATGTTCTTAAAAATATGTTTATTATACATTTTTTTCAATTTACGCTTTGTTATTTCCGAAGAGTTTATCAAACTGGTGCCCTTTGTATGACTCCGTACCCACGGAGTAGCTCTCAGTTTCGAAAAGGTTGGTGACCCCTGATGTAAATTCTCAGACTGATGCAGGTTGTTTTCATTTTAATTTTAGTTTTGAAAATCCCAATTGTAACGTTTACTAAGTTTAAATAGCTTATTTTTAATGCTGCAGGTTTTTATATTCAAAGGATGTAATCTGACTCACTGAGACAAAACAAAAGTACAAATATTCAGTATTTGTTTATCTGTTCTGGACCGGGTCATCTTTGGTGTGTGAGTCATCCTGGTTCTGGTTTTATTGTTTGGTCTGCTGGTCTCGTGGTTTTTACAACGACATGGTCTCGTCTAAAATCCAAAAGTGACATCACCCTCCAGTCAATTTACTGCCATCATCATTAAGTATTTTCATATTCCTTGATCAGACCACAGCTCATTCTGGGGGATGAAGCTGCTGAAGGGATCTCTCTTGGCACCTGATGAAGAGTCCGACTCAGAATGAATCCCTGTGACAAACCTGACAATCATCCTGGACTCAACAACCCCACCAGCCTCCAATTACCTGGTTGTATCCGCCGTACCTGCTGGTAAATCTGCAGCTGAAGGAGTGTGAGGGATGGCTACGCCAGCTGCAATGACATACATGTGGGTAAGAATGTGCATGTGTATCTGGTCTGTGCATTGTGTGTTCTGGTGTCTCACGAGTGTGACTGCATCTGTGATGGATCAAGCCATCCCTGGAATGGCATTTTCCTGGGTGAGTCGATTCACACGTGTGTGTGTGTGTGTGTTTATATGCATTGCTCATGTGATTGGGTTTGTGATGAATGAACCTCTCGTCAGAGGCAGGAAGAAACAGGATGAACATCCTGACAAAGGTTTCCTCCTGAAAGAGTTTCGGAAGAAAGACCCACTGAAGAAGACGCGTCACAGATGAACTTCTCTGTGCAGCCAGGGGGAGGAGGGAGTCCTGTTCAGTGGCTCCAGGATTCATTCTCTGCTCTTTGCAGATGATGTGGTCCTTTTGGATCTTCAGCTCTCACTGGACCAGTTTTCAGTGTGAATCAGCTGGGATGAGAATCAGAACCTCCAAATCTGAGGCCACGGTCCCCAGTTGGAAAAGGGCAGTGGTGGAGAAAGTATTCAAACACCGTACTTAAGTGAAAGTACAAATAAACAGACAAAAATGTACTCTTGTAAAAGTAGAAATACCATATTAATGTTTTTACTTAAGTAAAAGTAAATAAGTACTTGATTTTAAAAATACTTAAAGTATTAAAGTAAAAGTACTTGCTGAATGTATTACCTAATGCAATGGTCTACAGTATCATTAAAGGTATTGTGACATGATGTTGAAAATTTGCATATTTGTCACAACATATATATCTTATATCAAGTCAATGTCAAAGTCAAAGTCAACTTTATTGTCAGATCTGCAATATGTACTGTACAGGACATACACAGGACCGAAATTGCATTTCTCTCAGTCCCTCGGTGCAACAGTAAACATCTAAACATTGAAACACTGAAACATATAATAATAGACATAAGCATAAAATAGTAAAACTAACACTGTCCTGAGTTTTTGCATAGTGGTATAAGAGTATGAAAATTTACACCAACTCTAAAACTAAAACTAAAACATTAAACATTTAATGAACATAATACTGTCCTGAGTTTTTGCATACTAGTATAAAAAAAGAGTATAAAAAGTATAACTAAAATAAACTAAAGGTTTCTAGCATTGACATTTGCAAAGTGGCAAAGCAGCGTATGAGTTAATGTACACAGTATATGTATGAGGTAGTAGTTGATGTTGTTATAGAGGCAAAAAGTGGCATATGCAGTAAGGCACATTGGGCATCCCTAAATAAGACCGTTCAGAGCACACTGTATATGTATCAGCAGTGGTGTAGATATTAGAGTAGTGTAAATGTAAACAGTAGTAATTACATGTAAGCAGTAGTAATAAAAGTAAACAGTATTAATAAATGTAAACAGAGAATGTAAACAGTATTATGACTATAGGCAGTGATGTAATACAAACATTAGTGCAAGTATGAGAAGTAGTGCAAACTGTATGAGCACATGACCGAGAGTTTAGTGAATAACCCGTTTGATGACACAGAGTCCAGTGTTAAAATCTTTGTGTTGTGTGGTAATGTGTGAGAAAGTTTTAGTGTTAAGGCAGTTCAAATGGGAGGGGGGCAGAGCAGGCAGAGTGTTTAGCATCCTGACTGCCTGATGAACAGAGCTGTCTCTCAGTCTGCTGGTTCGAGCCTGGAGACTCCTCAGTCTCCTCCCTGATGGCAGCAGTCTGAAGCAGCTGTGTAGTGGGTGTGTGGGATCACCTGCCATGCGGTGGGCTTTCCGAGTGAGGCGTTTGCTGTGTAAGTCCTGCAGTGAGGGCAAGGAGGTGCCCACGATCTTCTCAGCTGCTCTCACAATGCGCTGGAGGCTCTTGCGGCAGGATGCAGTACATGCACCAAACCACACAGTGATGCAGCTGGTCAGGACACTTTCTATGGCACCTCTGTAGAAGGTGCTCATGATGGGGGTTGAAGCTCCAGCCCTTTTCAGCTTGCGGAGAAAGTAGAGACGCTGGTGAGCCTTCTTTGCCAGTGCTGCAGTGTTCCTGCTCCAGGACAGGTCCTTTGAGACGTGCACTCCCAGGAACTTGGTGCTGTCTACTCTCTCCACTGCGGTGCTGTTGATGGTCAGAGGGGCATGTTGGGCATCCCTCTTCCTGAAGTCCACAACAATCTCCTTTGTCTTCTCCACGTTGAGAGTGAGATTGTTGTGTCCGCACCACAATTGTGTATCAATAGCACCACAATATCATTCAGCTCTGTTTGTTTTTGCAAAATAAATTATAAATATATTAAAATTTCATTCCAAGTTATGGTAGTTTTTTCTCAGGGACACACCCCTAAAAATCTGCGCACTTCCGCAAAACATCATTGTGACGTACCCGTGGGTAGCCGCTGCTCAACGCGCATGTAAATCAATGGCGGAGCATGTCGAACAAACACAACCTATTGTTAGTACATGAATGTATTAAAGCAATCGAAGGGTTATTATTCATCCTATACAGTTATTGGACACTCGATCAATTGAAAAGTGATTTAGACACGGTTTATTTCATACACAGTAGCTAAGTGAGGATAGCTTCGTGATGTGGCTTCTTTGTTCTTGGGCTAAGCTAACAGAGTCTAGATCGCGTCTGAGATCTATCATTTTAAGACAGTAAATCATCCAAAACTCTCATTAATAGAATTGGCACATTTGCACCAAGGTACAAAGTGTTGCAATTGGCGCGCGCACCATCCTAAGAGGGACGTACGCACGGAAAGCCGCAGCAATAATTAAATTGCGCCGCCAACAATCAGATATGGAAAAAAGGAACATACAGTCGGATAATCATTGGTATTCAAAAAAGAATCTATCACATTTTGTCTTAGGACATTCTATGATAAAGTCAAAAAACTCTACCAGCTCAGCACGGATAAAGACAAAGACATGTTGCATTTGATGGCAAGCAGGGAGATAGTCCGTGAGTAATCATTTCAGATAAGCACAGTCTGCAGATGGTCTCAGCTCGGCTCCATCTGAATGCACACAGAGACCTCTGGGGGGAGGGGGGGCAGCGACAGTTTTTCAACAGCTTCAGACTCCAGGAGAAGTTTGTCAGTCAGCCTCTTTTCAAGGTTGCTTGAGTCCCGATTAGATTAGTTGCTTTATTTATTTTTCAGGGCAGGCTACAGTGTACTCTGACTGCAGCCTTGAAGTCCAGGTGCCGTCTAGGTCCAAATCGCCGAATCATGTGAGGTTCCGAGCTACAAATCCCCATCTGCCCCCTGATGTAAGCCCGGTCGGCTGTAAACGAGTCCCAAAACGCACTGCAGGTCCGCGGCTGTCCACCACTGTTCCCATCGTGCGATTCAGCTCGAACAACAGCTGGGTCATTGAGGTCACAGCCCGGATCAAAGAATCTTGTTGAGCAGGAAGTTTCGCCAGCGCGTTGATCGCCGCGGTAGTCTTCCTCAGCTTCCAGTAGCAGAAACCTCCGCCTAAGCCAAAAATCAGAGCAGCTGCTACCAAAATTCCAATTATCCACAGATCTTCCACGTCTTCGACAGAAAGAACGGTCAGACACATTAACTTCCATTCTCCCCACGAGTCCATAATGTAGCCCACCGCATGCGTGTCGAGGGGGCACGCCGGCTCTCCTGGTCCGGAGTGCTTCGTGGAAAAAATGTTATCGATAGAGGAGACCCCACGCAATTAAATCCATTTCCAAATTGCTTCGAGTGAGCACTGAAGAGTTGCAGACGAGACAAAAATGCAAAAGCAGGGAGGAGGAAAACTTTAGGGAGGAGAGGAGCAGAAAGAGAAGTGACCTGCTTCGCCAAGAGCCAGAAGAGAATTAATAAACCCTCCCTGAATAAAAAAAAAATTACAGATGTTACCTGATCGGCAGTAAGATGGTCGCTGCAGACATACGACTCTTTCGTAGGACACCATAGGTCCCTCTTCTCTGTACTTGTCCATTATAGGTGAAGTTTCTCATCTTTTGGGAATTTGTGAATGCTCACTTGTTCACTGCTGATATTAGAACACCCAAATGCGCTACAACGTGACGGCATTTTTCAAGTTACACAAAAAAAAAGAGGCGATCTTTCAGAAAAATAATCTGTATGGCAAGCAGTTAAAACACCAGACAAACGGGCAAGGCTCTGCCTTATGCCCACATGTACGTCACGATGACGTTTTGTGGAAGTGCGCTGATTTTTAGGGGCGTGTCCCAGAGAAAAAACTACCATAACTTGGAATAATACCATAACTTGATAACTTGACTTAATAATACCATAACTTGGCAGAGAGTGGTGAAGGCTGCACAGAAGTCTGTTGGAGTCAGTCTCCCCACAATCACAGACATTTACACCTCCAGATGCAGGAAAAGAGCCACCTGCATCATGAAAGACCTCACTCATCCAGCACACTCACTCTTTGCCCCACTCCCCTCAGGACGGAGGTTGAGGAGCATCAAGTGTAGAACCACTAGACTGAGGAACAGCTTCTACCCTGAGGCTGTTAGACTCATGAATAAATAAAAATAAAATAAAAAATAAACACTGCAAAATATCACATCATACTGATGCTGATCTGTTTTCTTGTTGCTGTGTTCATCTGTGTTCATCTGTGACCATCTGCTCATACAAACTCATGTTCGTGCTGCTGTTTATTCCCACTATATTAGGCTTAGTGTATTACTAGTTGATGTTTTTCTTAGTTAATTCTAGATGTTATTACTGTTTTTCTCTTTCATTTGTTGTTGGATGTAACTGGGACCTCGTGTACATAATCTCGTTTTCATCACATGTACCACATGCGGTGCAAATGACAATAAAGACTCTCTGACTCTGACTCTCTCTGACTCTCTGACTCTGAATGAAATTTTAATATATTTATAATTTATTTTGCAAAAACGAACAGAGCTGAATGATATAAGATATATATGTTGTGACAAATATGCACATTTCCAACATCATGTCACAATACCTTTAAGTGTGCGTACTGTATGTATATTTTTTCTGTAATGCATTAATAGTGTTGAGCCTTTTTAATGAACAATGCTGCAGATAATACATGTTTTTATTGTGTTTACTCTGTGAGATCATTCATACTTGGACTTGTGATTCTGTGCGTCACTATTTCAGGGATGACATAGTTAAATGTCATTAAGCAAAAGGAGAAAGAGGAATGAATATATGTTTGAAAGTTAATGATGTATTTACATCATTGGTCCAGCTCTTCTCGAAGGCAGGTCTAATGTTACCTGTCCACTTTGCAGTGATTCAATGGACCAACTCTCTCGACATCAGTTACTTTCAAACCAACAACAAATCAAAAAACTGCAACGTGAATGTAACTTGTAACTCAACACATTATAGAAATGTAGTGTAGTAGAAAGTACAGATACTTCATGTAAAATGTAGTGGAGTAAAAGTAAAAGTACCCACATTTAATTCTACTTAAGTAAAGTACAGATATATGAAAAATGTACTTAAGTACAGTAACAAAGTACTTGTACTTAGTTACATCCCACCACTGGAAAAGGGTGGATTGATCTCTTCAGGTCGAGGGTGAGGTTCTGTCTCAAGTGGAGGAGTTCAATTAAGACAAAGCTCTCTGTTTACTGGTTGGTCTTCCTCCCCTCACCTCTGGTCATGAGCTCTGGTAGTGACCAAAAGAATGAGATTGTGGATACAGGAGGTTGAAATGAGTTTCCTCTGCAGGGTAGCTGGACTCTCCCTTAGGGTGAGAAATTCAGTTATAGGAGAGACTCAAGAGTGGAACCGCTGCTCCTCCACATCAAAGTCAAGTCAAAGTCAACTTTATTGTCAGAACTGCAATATGTACAGGACATACACAGGATTGAAATTGCGTTTCTCTCAGTCCCTCGGTGCAACAGTAACCATTTAAACACTAAAACACTGAAACATTTAATAAACATAAGCATAAAATAGTAAAAGTGTAACACTGTCCTGAGTTTTTGCATAGTAGTATAAAAGTATGAAAATTTACACCAACACTAAAACACTAAACATTTAATGAACATAAGCATAAAATGAAATAATAGAAGTGTAATACTGTCCTGAGTTTTTGCATAGTACCGGTAGTATAAAAAGTATAAAAAGTAGTAAGTAAAGTATCAAAGTAAAGTAATACAAAGTAAAGTATCAAGTAAAGTATCAAGAGGAGCCAGTTGAGGTGGTTCAGACATTTGGTAAGGATGCTCCTTGGGTGCCTCCGTAGGGAGGTGCTTCAGGCTTGTTCAACTGGGAGGAGACCTCAGAGAAGACCCAGGACATGCTGGAGAGACTATAACCGTGTTTCCATCTATTTTCTATTTGAAATTTGAGCAAATTTTTGAATATTCGCAAAAATGTAAATATAAATTAATGCGAAGCAGAAGTGTTTCCATCAACTGGCTTGAAGCGAATCCACCAGGCCACGCAAAGCGGCATTACGTCAGACGTCAGCGTTACGCATGTCTACAGTAAACAGGAAGTAGCGGTTGAAAACAGGACCCGACCACACATCTCGTCAAAATGGAGAGAATATTTCAGGAATGTGTTGCTATCGGGCAAGTTGTATTTATTCTGTCATGCCAACTAGTTTTAGCGATGTTACATGTTGTCCGGAGACGAAGTCACGTGACGTGAATGTTCGCTACGGCAGAACTGAGTCGGCAAATCTGTTTCCATCTCTCGTTTTGCGCATCGGCTCTGATTCGAAAAACCCAAAAACCACCTCAAGCGAGCGCATCAACTTTTTTGAGAATTAGAGGAAGTTAATTCGAATTTTGCCGTTTCCATTCAGCTTTTCTGATGCGATACTTCAAAATGCGCATCAAGAAACCTTGATGGAAACACGGCTTATGTCTCTTGGTTGGCCTGGGATGGGGTCCTCCCAGAAGAACTGGAAGAGGTGACTGGAACTCCCTGCTCAAGCTGCTGCCCCCAAGACCTGACTTCAGAATAAGCAGAAGACAATGGACAGATGCATGGATGGATGGATGGAAACATCCCTAACATGTTTCCTATATACTGTAGTTCTAATCATCCTCAAGTGTTCTGTTTTATGCAGCCAGCTGACTCTGACTGAGACCAGATGCTGTAAGCACAACGATGGATGGACTTATGCAGGCGTACACTTTTATTTCACCCTAAAGTAAAGTAACTGGGAGTATTCCCCATGTTGCACGCTAAAATGTGGAGAAGGCCTGCCGGGTCACAGCTGTTGTCATTACAGAACATGAGCTTTGGATTAAAGGGTGTGCCAGCAACCAAGATGGAACATTTTTTGAACGATTAGGAGAAAAACGAGAGATTAAGATGCAAAGATATGGCTAAAATGGAGGGATTTTGGTATCTTTAAAGACAAGAAACTCAAAGGAGGACAAAGAACTAAAAAAAACGAGTTTGTGTTGGGAGTGAGACGAGGAGGCCGTTACTCGTTAGGCTTCACTGAAGTCTCGGAGCCGTCACTTTTCGCTGCTTAATTCCGAACGGTGTCCCTGAGCGTGGGAATGAAAGTCAAGAATTTGAGATTACTCATGGATTGATGTTTTATTTGAATAATTTCTAGTTGTTGCTAAATGTCAACCAAAGAGCCATTTTAAATGACGGAGGGTTTTGGATGTATGTGCAGGTGGGAGTAGAGGTCAAATACATCAAGATGGATGGCCAGAGGCTAAAAAGCTGTGTACAGAAACAAAACAAACGGTGGTTTATGATGGTCTGAATGTGCAAATTAAAGCATAAATTGCAGGGTTTGTTTATTTATTTATTTCCATTTTGTCTGGTTGTTAATGGCTTTGTTGGAAATGGTTTTAGGGCAATCACTGAAAAAGATTTTCATTTACTCAAATCAACTATTTTTAATGGAAATTGCATCTTTTTTATTACATTTTAACACTGACTTTTGAAAACAGAAAATGAAACAGATAAACTGTCCCAAAATTAATATTAGGAGAATGATCCAGCTTTTCTTTATTTGTATTGGACAGACCCCAGTGAACATTGGTTTATATCAAAATGTCACACATGGTTTCTTCTTGCCGGGTTTGTTTTTGCCTCAGACATGGGACATTTGTCCCACTCCCCTCAGGACGGAGGTTGAGGAGCATCAAATGTAGAACCACTAGACTGAGGAACAGCTTCTACCCTGAGGCTGTTAGACTCATGAATAAATAAAAATAAAATAAAAAAATAAACACTGTAAAATATCACATCATGCTGATGCTGATCTGTTTTCTTGTTGCTGTATTCATCTGTGACCATCTGCTCATACAAACTCATGTTCGTGCTGCTGTTTATTCCCATTATATTAGGCTTAGTGTATTACTAGTTGATGTTTTTCTTAGTTAGTTCTAGATGTTATTACTGTTTTTCTCTTTCATTGTTGTTGGATGTAACTGGGACCTCGTGTACATAATCTCGTTTTCATCTCATGTACCACATGCGGTGCAAATGACAATAAAGACTCTCTGACTCTGACTCTGACTCTGACTCTGATAAAGGTTAATTGGTGGATTAAAGGCGGAATAAACTGGCAGGTATTTTATTTTTAAAGGAGGCACCAAGGTTCATTTTAAGAGTTTGTTTTTGTCTCTCCGAGGTGCCTCTTAGTATTTAGGATGACAGGTTTTCATTGATAAACAGGTGGATGATTATGGAGAGGTAAATGATAGCCGTGCAGAAAACCTCAGCGATGCAGGTGTTGCAGAAGTTTGTTTACTGAGGCTGTTGCACACATGCAATTTTAACACCGAGTCTATAAAGTGAGATGAATTATAAAATACTTTGACATATCTGTTCAACCTTTTATAATGTGTTTTGTGTGTGTGTGTGTGTGTGCAGCAAGCATGTCTGTACCTGAGCAAATACCTTTGAGAATGAATGTTACTACAGTGCATACCTTCTCATACAGATGTGTGTGTCTGCATGTTGCTGCCTGTTGTGTTTGTTATTCAGCGAGGCCAACCATCCGCTGTCTGGATGTGGCCTTTAAACCCTCGCTGCAGTTTGAAACTGAACACACACCTGTACTGCAAACGAACTGCCAACAGTCTATTCTCGACTTTTCGCGCAGTTGAATGTTTCATACCATACCATACCATACCATTTTATTTATAAAGCACTTTAAACAGGAACAAGTCCACCAAAGTGCTGGACAAACAAACACGCAACAGGCAACACATACAATGAAGTACAACACGAAAAACATAAAAACATTGCAGATCATAAATCAAACGATCCAGTACACATCAGCTGGCATTGAAAGCGATGGAGTAGTAGTGAGTTTTTAACCGGGATTTGAAAACCGAGAGGGAGGGGGCCTGTTTGATGAGCAGCGGTAACTCGTTCCAGAGTCTTGGGCCTGCTACAGAGAACGCTCTGTCACCCCTGCGCTTAAGGCGAGTTTCTGGAACTATTAAGAGTACCTGATCCTCTGACCTCAAAGCACGTGGAGGGACATATGGGTGTATCAGATCCGAGAGATAGGCGGGGGCGAGACTGTTCAGCGATTTGTAGACATACATGAGAATTTTGAATTGGATTCGAAGATGAACCGGTAGCCAGTGAAGGGAGGCCAAGACTGGTGTAATGTGCTCTCTTTTGCGTGTGCTGGTTAAAAATCGGGCAGCTGCGTTCTGAACCAGTTGTAATCGTGCAATGGTGGCTTGACTGACGCCAAACAGAAGTGAATTGCAGTAATCAAGCCTAGATGTAATGAATGCGTGAATCACTGTCTCCAGGTGCTTTTTGGATAATATGGGCTTCAGCTTAGACAGACGCCTCAGCTGGAAAAAACAGGATTTGACAATCATGTTTACATGACTGTTGAGTTTCATGGAAGGATCCATTATCACTCCCAGATTTTTGACTTTTTGTTTTTCGGACAGGGGTAGAGCAGACAGGTCAATGCAGTGGTTTGAGGTTGTGTCATTGGGAAGGAACAATATGGCTTCAGACTTCTTATCATTGAAGCTTAAGAAATTTAAAGCCATCCAGTCCCTGATGTCAGCCAGGCAGTCGAGCAGAGGTTGAATAGAGCCTGTACCATTTTGTCTTAGGGGGAAGTAGATTTGACAGTCATCAGCGTAGAAGTGGAAAGGTATATTGTGTTTCCGGAAAATAGCACCGAGTGGCAGCAGGTATAAGGAGAACAAGAGAGGACCCAGGATGGACCCCTGCGGAACCCCCCATTTAAGAGCCGCCACTGCAGAAGTAAAATCATTGATGGACACACAAAAAGACCTGTCAGAGAGGTAGGATCTGAACCAGTTTAGGGCTGATCCTGAGATGCCCACCCACTGCTCCAACCTAGCAATGAGGATCTCATGGTCAATGGTGTCGAAAGCGGATGTGAGGTCCAATAGGACAAGCAGCACAGAGTCACCAGTATCTGTGGATAGAAAGATGTCGTTAAAAACCTTCAGTAGGGCAGTCTCAGTGCTGTGGAGGGATTTGAAGCCAGACTGGAATAGCTCGGGGATAGCGTGATCCTCCAGGAAGCACTTTAGTTGGGACTCAACTATTTTCTCTAGAAGTTTAGAAACAAATGGGAGTCTGGAGACAGGCCTGAAATTGGATAATACTGACGGGTCGAGGTTTGGTTTTTTCAGGAGGGGTTGAACAGCAGCATGTTTTAATGATTTTGGCACCACACCCGAGGATAGACTGCTATTAACAATAGAGAGAATGGAGGGACCTAGAGTGTGAAAAACCTCCTTTAGAAGCCGAGGGGGGACCACATCGAAGGGGGAGCCAGATGGTTTCAGGCTACACATGACCTGCTCTAGAGAGGACAGAGAGACTGGTTCAAAATGGTCAAACACAGCAACAGATTGAGGTGGGATGGATGGATCGTGAGATGGAGGAGAAATGAGAGCCCTGGTGGTTGCGATTTTATCTAAAAAGAAATGTTGGAAGTTCTCGCACAGCTCAGTCGAGGCTTCCATGGGTGATTGTTCAGTGAGGTGGAGAACAGAGTTTAGGGTGGAGAACAAAACTCGAGGGTTACGAGAATTTGCAGCAATGATATCAGCGAAGTATTGTGATTTAGCAGTTATCACTGCTTTCTGATATCGGCGCCAGCTCTCTTTTACCATCTCAAAAGAGACCTGCAGACTGTCTTTTTTCCACTTCCTCTCCACCTTTCGGCATTGCTGCCTCGCAGCTCTGGTAGTGTCATTCAGCCACGGTTCGGCCCTGAGTTTTGGTCTTCTCGTTTTGATAGGCGCTACTTTATCCAAAGTCTTTAAACAAACAGAGTCAAACTGGTTTGTCAGCTCCTCAGTGCTGGAGAGGAACCCCGGGGGCTGAATTAACATGTCATTGTTGTAAACCTCAGTGAAACGTGCGGCAGTTAAATGGTTAACATTCCTGCCTTTACGTGCAGAAATGCATGTTTTAGGATTTACATGGGGGATGGTGAACTGAAAATTCACTGGCCTATGATCTGAGAATACATTGTCTCCTATTTCAAGGTTTGAAACGGTCACATCACATGTTAAAACAAGGTCCAACAAATGTCCACGCTGCTGCGTGGGAGAGTTCACGTGTTGAGTTAAATTAAATGAGTCCAATAAATCTAAAAAGTCCTTAACCATGGGCTTCTCAGGACAACACACGTGCAAGTTGAAGTCGCCTGAAATGACGACCCGAGAATATTTAGCTGTAATTTCAGCCAAGAAATCAGAAAACTCGCTGATGAAGTTCTTGGAGCGAGGCGGCCGGTAGACAAGAGCACACAAAGTTACAGGTGAATGTCCTAGTTCAAAAACAGTCAGCTCAAAGCTAGAGCAGGAGACTGGAATGGACAGTTGTTTACAGTCAAAAGTTGATTTGAATATTGTTAATAATCCACCACCACGACCTGATGGTCGCGGGTCGTTAAAAAACAAACAGTTTGGTGGTATTATTTCCGTCAGCGCGCTGGACTCACCCGACGACATCCACGATTCTGTGATGCAGAAAAAGTCCAAGTCGTGCTCTTCAAAGTAATCCCTGAGGATGAACGTTTTGTTGCAAACAGATCGGGCGTTGACAACACAGAA
>JBBPBX010079859.1:0-16296 GCA_038048925.1 Garcialebias charrua
AATATTATCAAAAATTTTAGCTAATCGATTAGACCGAGTTCTTACCACATTAGTGCATCCTGATCAGGTTGGTTTCATACGCTCTCGCTCCTCGGCGGATAACATTAGAAGGCTTATTGACATTATGTGGGAAGTACGGGATAGCCGGATGCCTATGGCTGCTCTATCATTAGATGCAGAAAAGGCATTCGACAGAGTTGAATGGCAATATCTATTTTCAACTTTGGAATGGTTTGGCTTTAGTAATAATTTCATAAACTGGATTCGACTTATATATGCTCAGCCAGTGGCATCCGTTCTTACAAACGGAATAATTGGCCCATCATTTAAACTGAAAAGAGGTACCAGACAGGGTGACCCCCTGTCCCCCTTACTATTTGCGTTAGCCCTGGAACCATTGGCAGTTGCTATTCGAAAAGAAGTTAACCTTCCGGGCATTTCTATAGGACATAATTGTCATAAGCTTATGTTGTATGCCGATGATATTCTTCTCTATGTGTCAGATCCGGCGAATTCTATCCCAACTTTGCTCTCTCTAATTAATGTATTTTCGGACATTTCAGGCTATAAGGTCAATTGGACAAAATCCGAGGCCCTCCCACTTACTGCATTCTGCCCTAAGAATGCATTTCCATCAGACATGTTTTCATGGCCCAAAAAAGGTTTAAAATACCTTGGAATAATTTTTCCACCCCAGCTTAATAATATTATTAAGATTAATCTTGAACCTTTGCTAGACAGAATGAGAGTTGACATAGAGCGCTGGAGTCAATTATATCTTTCCATGTGGGGAAAAGTAAATGTTATTAAAATGATTTGCACTCCCAAGTTTAACTACTTATTACAGGCTCTCCCGGTACATGTCCCTATGATATATTTTAAACAGTTTGACAAGCTCTGTAACTTATTTCTTTGGAATAAAAAAAAGCCAAGATTGAACTTACGAAAGTTACAAACACCTGCAGATAGGGGAGGTCTAGGAATGCCTAACTTACTAAACTATCACTATGCTTTTTCTATTACACTTGGCTCATTGGTTTTTGCCCCCTGAAAGAGCTCCACCCTGGTTCACTCTCGAGACAGTAGTGTGTCAACCACTGACACTGCCTAGCTGTTTATCAACTAACCTTGCTCCTCAGAATCAGTTGCATCCAGTTTTGTCTCATATGAAATGGCTGTGGAAAAAGATGTCTAAAATTTTTAAATTCGACCCCATCTTCATAAATCTGCAAGCGTTGGTATAATCCTAAACTTTGCATAGGTAAAAATCCCTTCTTCTGGAAATCTTGGTATCAGAAAGGGATTTCTGAAATAGGCGACTTATATAGGAATGGTTCATTAAAATCCTTTGAAACACTGGTGGTGGAATTTAAAGTATCCAGAGAAGACTTTTGGAAATATTTACAATTACGACATTTATTGGTGAAAACTTTTGGTTCACCCACTTATACTCCTGCAACATGTACCACACTGGACGAGATTAAAAAGGTGTTTGGTCAAGGGCATGAAGTATCTGCTTATTATAAAATGTTGTTGACAACCTTGGACTGTAATATCATGTATCTCAAGAAATGCTGGGAAACAGATCTGAACCTCAATTTTACTGATGAGGAATGGAATTTGATTATTAGGAATGGCAAAAAAATGTCAAGGGAACTAAGAACAAGACTGGTGCAATTTAAGATTTTACATAAAATATACTGGACACCATATAGACTGTACAGGGCTGGCTTGTCACCTCTCTGGTGGGGAAGGAGCCTGAGCTAGTGTGTGAGGTTGAGAGGTTCCGACTAGAAATAGTCGGACTCACCTCAACGCATGGCTCTGGCTCTGGAACCAGTTTCCTTGAGAGGGGTTGGACACTCTTCCACTCTGGAGTTGCCCCTGGTGAGAGGCGCCGAGCAGGAGTGGGCATACTGGTTGCCCCCCATCTTGGTGCCTGTACGTTGGGGTTCACCCCGGTGAACGAGAGGGTAGCCTCCCTTCGCCTACGTGTGGGGGGACGGGCTCTGACTGTTGTTTGTGCCTATGCACCAAACGGCAGCTCAGACTACCCACCCTTTTTGGAGTCCTTGGAGGGGGTATTGGAGAGTGCGCCTCCTGGGGACTCCCTTGTTCTACTGGGGGACTTCAACGCTCACGTGGGCAATGACAGTGAGACCTGGAGGGGTGTGGTTGGGAGGAACGGCCCCCCTGATCTGAACCAGAGTGGTGTTCTGTTATTGGACTTCTGTGCTCGTCATGGATTGTCCATAACGAACACCATGTTTAAGCATAAGGGTGTCCATATGTGCTCTTGGCACCAGGACACCCTAGGTCGCAGTTCGATGATCGACTTTGTTGTCGTCTCATCTGATCTGCGGCCGCATGTCTTGGACACTCGGGTGAGGAGAGGGGCGGAGCTGTCTACTGACCACTACCTGGTGGTGAGTTGGCTCCGATGGTGGGGGAGGATGCCGGTCAGACCTGGCAGACCCAAACGTATAGTGAGGGTCTGCTGGGAACGTCTGGCAGAGTCTCCCGTAAGACGGAGCTTTAACTCCCACCTCCGGGAGAGCTTTGAACACGTTCCGAGGGAGGCGGGGGACATGGAGTCCGAGTGGGCCGTGTTCCGCGCCTCTATTGTCGAGGCAGCTTATCGGAGCTGTGGCCGCAAGGTTGTTGGTGCCTGTCGAGGTGGCAACCCTCGAACCCGGTGGTGGACACCGGCAGTGAGGGATGCTGTCAGGCTGAAGAAGGAGTCCTATTGGGCCTTTTTGGCTTGTGGGACCCCGGAAGCAGCTGATAGGTACCGGCAGTCCAAGCGGCATGCGGCTCGGGTGGTTGCTGAGGCAAAAACTCGGGCGTGGGAGGAGTTCGGAGAGGCCATGGAGAATGACTTCCGTACGGCTTCGAGGCGATTCTGGTCCACCATCCGGCGTCTCAGGGGGGGAAAGAGGTACGAGACCAACACCATTTATGGTGGAGGTGGCGTGCTGCTGACCTCAACTCGGGATGTTGTGAGTCGGTGGGCGGAATACTTCGAAGACCTCCTCAATCCTACTGGCACGTCTTCCACTGAGGAAGCAGAGCCTGGGGACTTTGGGTCGGGTTCTCCGATCTCTGGTGCTGAGGTCGCCGAGGTGGTTAAAAAGCTCCGCGGTGGCAAGGCTCCGGGGGTGGATGAGATTCGCCCGGAGTTCCTTAGGGCTCTGGATGTTGTAGGGTTGTGTTGGCTTACGCGACTCTGCAATATCGCGTGGACATCGGGGGCAGTTCCCTTGGATTGGCAGACTGGGGTGGTGGTTCCCCTATTCAAAAAGGGGGACCGTAGGGTGTGTTCCAACTATAGGGGGATCACACTCTTAAGCCTCCCTGGTAAGGTCTATTCAGGGGTTCTGGAGAGGAGGGTCCGTCGGATAGTCGAACCTCGGATTCAGGAGGAGCAGTGTGGTTTTCGTCCTGGTCGTGGAACACTGGACCAGCTCTACACCCTCAGCAGGGTCCTGGAGGGTGCGTGGGAGTTTGCCCAACCAGTTTACATGTGTTTTGTGGACTTGGAGAAGGCATTCGACCGCGTCCCTCGGGGGGTTCTGTGGGGGGTACTCCGGGAGTATGGGGTACCAGGCCCTTTGATAAGGGCTGTTAGGTCCCTGTACGACCGGTGTCAGAGCTTGGTCCGCATTGCCGGCAGTAAGTCAGGCTCGTTTCCGGTGAGAGTTGGACTCCGCCAAGGTTGCCCTTTGTCACCGATTCTGTTCATAACTTTTATGGACAGAATTTCTAGGCGCAGCCAAGGTGTTGAGAGGATCCGTTTTGGTGACCTTAGAATCGCTTCTCTGTTTTTTGCAGATGATGTGGTCCTATTGGCTTCATCAGCTCGTGATCTACAGCTTTCGCTGGAGCGGTTTGCAGCTGAATGCGATGCGGCCGGGATGAGGATCAGTTCCTCCAAATCCGAGGCCATGGTCTTGAGCCGGAAAAGGGTAGCATGCCCTCTCCGGGTCGGGGAGGAGGTCCTGCCCCAAGTGGAGGAGTTTAAGTATCTCGGGATCTTGTTCACGAATGAGGGAAAACTGGGGCGTGAGATCGATAGGCGGATAGGTGCAGCGTCCGCAGTGAAGCGGGCGCTGTACCGGTCTGTCGTGGTGAAGAGAGAGCTGAGTCAAAAGGCAAAGCTCTCAATTTACCGATCGATCTACGTTCCCACCCTCATCTATGGTCATGAGCTTTGGGTTATGACCGAAAGAACAAGATCTCGGATACAAGCGGCTGAAATGAGTTTTCTCCGCAGGGTGGCTGGACTCTCCCTTAGAGATAGGGTGAGAAGCTCAGTCATCCGGGAGGGACTCGGAGTAGAGCCGCTGCTTCTCCACATCGAGAGGAGCCAGTTGAGGTGGCTCGGGCATCTGGTTAGGATGCCTCCTGGACGCCTCCCTGGTGAGGTGTTCCGGGCATGTCCCACCGGGAGGAGACCCAGAGGAAGACCCAGGACACGCTGGAGGGACTATGTTTCTCGGCTGGCCTGGGAACGCCTTGGGATTCCCCCAGAGGAGCTGCTCCAAGTGGCTGGGGAGAGGGAAGTCTGGGCCTCCCTACTTAGGCTGCTACCCCCGCGACCCGACCCCGGATAAGCGGAAGAAGATGGATGGATGGATGGATGGAGGGCTGGCTTGTCGAATACCCCAGCGTGTTGGAAATGTCAGAAGGATAAGGGCACATTAGTGCATGTGCTTTGGGAGTGTCCAAATATTCAAGAGTACTGGTCATTAATTCATGAAGTTTTGGAGAGGATAGTTGGCCAGAATTTACCCTTTTGTAGGAAGCTATATATTCTTGGGGATTCATCATCACTGGTCCACTTGCCCTCCTCCATTTCGCAATGGGTACAGACAGCTATTATGCTGGGGAGGAAGTTGCTGGTGGGAGAGTGGAAAAGTTCATCTATACCTTCGTTAATTCATTGGTATAGATCCCTGGGCAAACTTGCTGCATTAGAAAGATTATCTTATAGATTGGTGAATAGAGTTGAGGAATACAACAAAAAGTGGTCCCATTATCTGCTGTATGTGGGTTAAATGACATCTCCAGCTTATCTTTAGTTTGCAGATAAATCCGCTCATTCTCAATCAGTTCATCTGGACAGTTTCTTTTTTGTAGAAACGTTTCACCCTCACTCCAGAGGGCTTCGTCAGTCAGAGTAGTCCAAAGCACACTGAAGTTAACCCACCAAGTAAACAACTTAAGTGGACCAACCAGTTTGCTGTAGCCAAGATGGTTTCTGGGGGCTTGTCCCTCGTTGACTCCTCCCAGGCAGGCAGACATGTCCAAAGTGGTTCAAGACAAGAAAGTTCATTCTCAATAGTCCAGGTATCAAATCCGCTCATTCTCAATCAGTTCATCTGGACAGTTTCTTTTTTGTAGAAACGTTTCACCCTCACTCCAGAGGGCTTCGTCAGTCAGAGTAGTCCAAAGCACACTGAAGTTAACCCACCAAGTAAACAACTTAAGTGGACCAACCAGTTTGCTGTAGCCAAGATGGTTTCTGGGGGCTTGTCCCTCGTTGACTCCTCCCAGGCAGGCAGACATGTCCAAAGTGGTTCAAGACAAGAAAGTTCATTCTCAATAGTCCAGGTATCAAATCCGCTCATTCTCAATAGAGCTGTCATCGGGCCGGAAATCCACGGCCCTACCCTACCCGAGCCCTTAGTTTAATTACCCAAGCCCGAGGGAGCCCGCTGATTTCCTAGAAATCACCGCCCGACCCGACCCTACCCGATTAAAAAAAAAAACAACAAAAAAAAAAAAAACACTACGTTTATTTATTAAGCTTTTACTGCGTTCTCCCACTCAGCAAAAGAACTTGATGTTGTTCTTCTGTGTTTTGATGGAGGAGGTGTGAGCGCGCTGCTCGCAGTGACTTTTGAAGCTTCAGGAATGTCAGGAATGCGGCAACTTGTTCCGCCGCAGATGAGAGCAGTGTGCGGACGTGAGCGTGCACCTGACGCACGTCAGCTGGTGACATAATTTTGAGCTTGTTAAAGTTAGGCCACAGAAATAATGCAACTCTGTGCAAGTCGTGGATAATAATTTTGCGCTCCAGCACTTCTGCATGTCGCGCAGAAACACCTGCTGCGGAGAGTCTGTGTGTGAGGACTGGCAGTGTTGCTTCAGTTTCTCATTCCAGAGACAAACCAGGTTGGTGGGATATTTGTCACCCTCCAGTTCTCTCTGTGCACGGTAAAATGGTTCGAGAAATGTCACTAAAAAGTCCAGCATGTCGGGGGAGACGCTGTCCAGGCGCGCGCCGCGCGCCTGCTCTCTGGCTGAGTTTTCTGCGCTGCGGTTTTCACCATCTAAATTCACTCTATTAATTATTTCCTCATCAATAAACTTACTGCCTTATATTCTTTACAAGCAGATTAAAACAATTTTATATTGTGTGCATTTTTATTTAGTTTTGTTTGTGCTGTATGATTAAAAAAAACCACATCAAAGCCCGAGCCCGACCCGCGGCCCGCCAATCAAACGCAAAAATATGGCCCTACCCTACCCGAAGTCGGGTAGGGCTCGGGTAGGGTCGGGCTCGGGCAAAGAAACGACACCTCTAATTCTCAATCAGTTCATCTGGACAGTTTCTTTTTTGTAGAAACGTTTCACCCTCACTCCAGAGGGCTTCGTCAGTCAGAGTAGTCCAAAGCACACTGAAGTTAACCCACCAAGTAAACAACTTAAGTGGACCAACCAGTTTGCTGTAGCCAAGATGGTTTCTGGGGGCTTGTCCCTCGTTGACTCCTCCCAGGCAGGCAGACATGTCCAAAGTGGTTCAAGACAAGAAAGTTCATTCTCAATAGTCCAGGTATCAAATCCGCTCATTCTCAATCAGTTCATCTGGACAGTTTCTTTTTTGTAGAAACGTTTCACCCTCACTCCAGAGGGCTTCGTCAGTCAGAGTAGTCCAAAGCACACTGAAGTTAACCCACCAAGTAAACAACTTAAGTGGACCAACCAGTTTGCTGTAGCCAAGATGGTTTCTGGGGGCTTGTCCCTCGTTGACTCCTCCCAGGCAGGCAGACATGTCCAAAGTGGTTCAAGACAAGAAAGTTCATTCTCAATAGTCCAGGTATCAAATCCGCTCATTCTCAATCAGTTCATCTGGACAGTTTCTTTTTTGTAGAAACGTTTCACCCTCACTCCAGAGGGCTTCGTCAGTCAGAGTAGTCCAAAGCACACTGAAGTTAACCCACCAAGTAAACAACTTAAGTGGACCAACCAGTTTGCTGTAGCCAAGATGGTTTCTGGGGGCTTGTCCCTCGTTGACTCCTCCCAGGCAGGCAGACATGTCCAAAGTGGTTCAAGACAAGAAAGTTCATTCTCAATAGTCCAGGTATCAAATCCGCTCATTCTCAATCAGTTCATCTGGACAGTTTCTTTTTTGTAGAAACGTTTCACCCTCACTCCAGAGGGCTTCGTCAGTCAGAGTAGTCCAAAGCACACTGAAGTTAACCCACCAAGTAAACAACTTAAGTGGACCAACCAGTTTGCTGTAGCCAAGATGGTTTCTGGGGGCTTGTCCCTCGTTGACTCCTCCCAGGCAGGCAGACATGTCCAAAGTGGTTCAAGACAAGAAAGAATGACTATTGAGAATGAACTTTCTTGTCTTGAACCACTTTGGACATGTCTGCCTGCCTGGGAGGAGTCAACGAGGGACAAGCCCCCAGAAACCATCTTGGCTACAGCAAACTGGTTGGTCCACTTAAGTTGTTTACTTGGTGGGTTAACTTCAGTGTGCTTTGGACTACTCTGACTGACGAAGCCCTCTGGAGTGAGGGTGAAACGTTTCTACAAAAAAGAAACTGTCCAGATGAACTGATTGAGAATGAGCGGATTTGATACCTGGACTATTGAGAATGAACTTTCTTGTCTTGAACCACTTTGGACATGTCTGCCTGCCTGGGAGGAGTCAACGAGGGACAAGCCCCCAGAAACCATCTTGGCTACAGCAAACTGGTTGGTCCACTTAAGTTGTTTACTTGGTGGGTTAACTTCAGTGTGCTTTGGACTACTCTGACTGACGAAGCCCTCTGGAGTGAGGGTGAAACGTTTCTACAAAAAAGAAACTGTCCAGATGAACTGATTGAGAATGAGCGGATTTGATACCTGGACTATTGAGAATGAACTTTCTTGTCTTGAACCACTTTGGACATGTCTGCCTGCCTGGGAGGAGTCAACGAGGGACAAGCCCCCAGAAACCATCTTGGCTACAGCAAACTGGTTGGTCCACTTAAGTTGTTTACTTGGTGGGTTAACTTCAGTGTGCTTTGGACTACTCTGACTGACGAAGCCCTCTGGAGTGAGGGTGAAACGTTTCTACAAAAAAGAAACTGTCCAGATGAACTGATTGAGAATGAGCGGATTTGATACCTGGACTATTGAGAATGAACTTTCTCTTCTTTTGCAGATAAAATTACACTGTAAATATATTATTACTTAAAGGTTTCTGGGGTTAGGGCTATTTGATTTAATGTATATATGTAACTTTATGGTTATTGGTAGAGTGTGTTATTGTGATTTTTATTTTATTTTATTTTATTTATTTGTTTTTCTATTATTTTCTCTATTAAATAATTTCATTATTGTGTTGACACATGCTATGAGATTCCAGAAAAATTACTATTTATTAATGTTTGTTATATAAGACTGTAATTGTTGTATAATTTTCGTTATGGAAAATCAATAAAAAATTTGAATCATAAAAAAAAAAACTCAGTTGATTGACATCCCTTGTTCATTACTCATTGTTTATGACCTTCAAGCCAGTCCTCATCGTGACCGTCAACTTCCACATGTAAGATATCGTCTTCCTCCTCGTAGTCCAATTCGCTCGAACCTTCCTGATCCAGTCCGGGTTCGTCCTTGATGCTCGAGTCATCTTGGCATGTCATAATTTCATCTTTATCAGCCTAGGACTCCAGCACCACCATCTTCTCGAGCTCCAATGGACTATTTGGTGGGGTATCGGATGGGTGCTATGGGGTTATGGCCATTGGATCGTTTCTTTCTGCAAGCCAAAGAGACTTTACTTGGTTCTCAACCCCAGGACTTGTAACAGTAGTGCCTGCTTGGGTTGAGTCAGCCTCAGTTTGATGAGACCCCACTTCCTCGGTCCATTTTTTATGTGATTGCAACGATTCTGACATATCTGGCACCTGCTTCAGGTTCATCAATGCTTGAATAGCAATGGATAACTGCTTTGCTTGGGTCAAATTGGTCAGGCTTTCGTCAGTGGTTATTGGGCCAAAGGGGATGAATTCTACTGGTCCATCTGCTCTGGGCTGATCAATGCTTTCTAGGCTGTCAGGACTTTGTTGACCTTCTCCTTTGGGTACAAGACTGTCCAGGAATGTATCCAATTTGTCTAACTCGTACAGCTCTGGGCATTCTAGGGTAAGGATGGGTGGTTCAGAGGTGTCTGATCTTTCGTCCATTGGCTCAGTTTCACTTGTTTGGGACAGTAAAAGGGATTGAGCTCTTGCTGGATTCTTGCACTGGGTCTCCATCAGCAGGGATGGGGCCCAAAGCATATTTTGTAGATTCACTTCTCGGGTAGGAACCAATGCAGGCCCATTACACCTGCCAGTTCCTAGCGGGGCAGACATTACCAGGGGTAGTGGTTCTAAGGGGTCCACTGTCATCTCGATGTATGGACCATATACCAGGGCTAGTCCAGCATATAGATACGTTGCCAAAAACCTAGTTCTATTGTTGAAATGTTCCCACACTTTGACCACCACAGGGTAATATGAGGATCATTGCGGAATGGTTCCAACCAGCATATGGGGTTCGGAGTTTAAGGCAGAGCTCCCGATGACTTTGCAGGTTCTTTCTGTTTCTGCACATGCCTCTGCAGGCACTTGGGGCAGGCTATACGGATCATCTGTTATGAGGATTCTGTTCACCAATGTCTTATTCATTGCCCTCAAATGACATGGTTGGTACCACCAGGATGGCCCCATTGCCCAAAGGTATTTGGTTTCTGTCAACTCATGATGGCAGAAACAGAAAGACATCTCAGGTTCCTACGGGAGCAAACAGATACGTCACAGGATTTTGCACTTTACAAAAACCATCAAAAATTAAAAAAAAATTAAAAATGAATAAAATCAAAAGTTCAAAAGAATGTAGGACTGGTGAGTTTGGTCAAAAAGAACAAAATGCCACCTCGGCAGACCTAACCCTACACAGGTCCGACGTGTCTCCTTAGGCCACAATCTATTTTTCAAAAAGTTCTTAATCAAATAATTGTGAAAACTGGACTACCAAAACTCACTCAGTCAAATTTAGAAAAAATAAGAACTTTATGAATGGTGTCATACTTTCGCCCGAGGTTCTCAACACTGACCAACGACCATTTGAGAGAACCTCGTCAATTGATGTCACCTAGATTATTTGAGTAAATATGTAAGAGTGATTAAGTAATCATTCTAACGATAGTTAGTAGTGATTACTGGTAATAATTATATATAAAACGAGTAGTAAAGTCAATAATTACGTTTAACTAAAAGCATTACGAGGGGATAGGGTTTAAGCGTTGTTGGTTATACTGATTATATTGTTGTATCCTCAGGAATCACAGGTTACGATCTATGGATGGCCTACGATTTTCATTTGCCTCCGGTACAGCAGGGAGTTTTCTGGATCTAAGTTTGAAAATGGCCCCATAAGTCATCATCCAGATTATGATGGGTACCGTGGTGCAGAGTCCACTCCAGTATAGCACGGAACAGATTCCCCACACCAGCTCCCACCCAATTAATACGGACAATCTAAGCAACCAACGGTTTCTACTTCCAGGTTGCAGAGACATAGTCAGATAAAGCAAATGCGTCACGACTGTAACAGCTATAATACCTTCCAGTATTGTGGTTACTAGTCTACCTACAGTATTACCGCAGTGTGAGTGCGGTATAGGTATTAAAGCTAAGGTGGTCAAACATTCTAAAGCCACTACCAGCGAGTCGACGAGCAGCCAGATTGCAATCACTACTTTCTGTCGGGAAGACGTTTGAACCCTCCCTAACAGATACACGACAAATAGGTGTGGCATAATCTCAGCCCTCTTGAGTATCATGTGTGTTACAATCATCTTGCCATAGGCTTGCATAGCTGTTGGGAATCGCATTAACTTCTCTTTGCTCCACTCTCCGGTATGGCAATAGCACATACAGGCTATTAGTATCAAAAAGTATTATATCGTGCCCCCATTAAAGTAGGTAGGGCACGGCGGCCAGATCTTGGTTGGGGAAATGGTGGTGGTACCGGGCCATGCGTCAGAGGTACTCATATCATACATGGTTGTCTGGTAATTCTCAGTTTTCATGGTGTTAGATTCTTCTCTGCCTAAATCGGTAGTATGTTTCGTGGGTCCTTCTTGTAATCTTGCAGTAAGAATGGACGATTTGCCTTTCCCACTCTTCTAACTGTTCTCTCTCCTGAGATGTTATCCTGGTCTTCCAATCATAGTACCCTGGTCACACTACACTAGATGTTTCAGAACGTCCATAACCCCTATATGTGGCCCTGATATATCTATTTTGTCCGTTTCTTACTATAGTCTTAATAAGACACTTCTCTCCGCAAGGTGTTCCTTTAAGTTCCTCAATTCTCTGATACTCATGAACTGGTTCTTTGCAATGGCAAAGGATAATCTTGTTGTCTTCTGTTGTTACAACGATCTTCTCTTGGGTTGTAAAAGCGATTGTCAAATAATAAACTATAATTACCATGGTTAGGGTTTCGAGTAGCTTCTGCATTCCGTTCTTATTCTACTCTTCTTTGGTTGGCTGCTTCTTCTTATAAGTCTTCTTGAGCTTCGATCCCTGCTGCTCCGGGGCTGAAGAGTGACTTCTTCCTCTTGTGCTCTGACTCTTAAGCAGAGCCAGCGCCCAATTCTGGGAGGAGTGGCTTATCGCTCCTCCCCCATGGGCGGCGCATAGCTTTGATGCCTTCTTGTAAGGCCACCCGTCCTAGCACGGCAATAATTATCATTGCGACTAGGATTGCTAAATAAGGTCAGACCTGAATAAATAAATCGATCATCCATTTTTTAATTGTCTTTCCGCCTTCTTTGAGTATTTCACCTACTCCATATATGGTCTCTTTAACCTTATGGCCTATGGCATAACTGACAGTCTCGTACCATGCATAGCTATGTAAATTCTCTCCCTCACCACATTTTTTCCAGCTTTCCTCTGGATATTGACACGTGAGGTTGGAATAGATTTTATTTGGGCCTACCCATTCATATCCATGTATCTCATCACCAAGGTACAGGCGGCACCTTGCTGCATGTCCTTCGGCTAGAGCAATCATGGAGTCTGAAACAAAGGGAACTACTGTATTACTCCTTGAACCTGCTTCCTGGTTCTTAACTGGTGCCCTAAGATAGCATTTGTGCAACTTGTCCCTTTCGGAACTGCTCTTCTCCATGTCTGACCATACTTTTTCCAGATCACTTCTGCTGCATGGGTTGGATATTTGCCTGCGTAGTAACTATTACAATAGCTTTCCCATCCGGGTAGCTCATAACAGGGTCTGCGGGCTAAACTTATAGCGCACTCGGTTTGTTCTTTATTACAGATCATCCTCCAAGGTCTAGGACCAACATACCTGTCGGGGCGATAGAGAGCATTTGCCCATATATCCTGTTCTTTTGAATATACTGTGGCTAAAAATTGATATCTGATGCAATAATTATTTGAATGATGCAAGCATAGGGCTTCCCATTCTTTTATTTCTTCTTCCTGAAACCCCCACCAAGTTCTCATGTTATCTCGTTTACGATACTCATGTCACGCCTGTAGTAATATTTTAACTGTTTTAGCTCTTTGTAGAGCCGTACAATCATAACGCCAAGTAGACATTATAGTTACTTCAGTTTCCCATAACCTACATCTAGGGCACTGGTTCTTAACTTGGGTTTGACCGAACCCCAGGGGTTCAATGAGCCGGTCTCAGGGGTTCGGCGGAGCCTCTGCCCCGGATGTAAAGACACGCTTGTGTAAACACCGGTGTGACCGGTGTTGCCAGATAGAGTCCCGCCCGCCCAAAGCACTCTCTACCCGCAAAAGTCAGAAGGAAAATCGCGGTGAATTGCCCAATCTGGCAACACTGGTGACAGCTGCAGATTCAGTGCTGATGCGGAAATTTAAATGGCTGCCATGTTGTACGTTGTGTTTTTTGACGATATTTTACAAACTACTTAAATATCCATCCATCCATCCATCCATCCATCCATCTTCTTCCGCTTATCCGGGGTCGGGTCGCGGGGGTAGCAGCCTAAGTAGGGAGGCCCAGACTTCCCTCTCCCCAGCCACTTGGAGCAGTTCCTCCGGGGGAATCCCAAGGCGTTCCCAGGCCAGCCGAGAAACATAGTCCCTCCAGCGCGTCCTGGGTCTTCCTCTGGGTCTCCTCCCGGTGGGACGTGCCCGGAACACCTCACCAGGGAGGCGTCCAGGAGGCATCCTAACCAGATGCCCGAGCCACCTCAACTGGCTCCTCTCGATGTGGAGAAGCAGCGGCTCTACTCCGAGTCCCTCCCGGATGACTGAGCTTCTCACCCTATCTCTAAGGGAGAGTCCAGCCACCCTGCGGAGAAAACTCATTTCAGCCGCTTGTATCCGAGATCTTGTTCTTTCGGTCATAACCCAAAGCTCATGACCATAGATGAGGGTGGGAACGTAGATCGATCGGTAAATTGAGAGCTTTGCCTTTTGACTCAGCTCTCTCTTCACCACGACAGACCGGTACAGCGCCCGCTTCACTGCGGACGCTGCACCTATCCGCCTATCGATCTCACGCTCCAGTTTTCCCTCATTCGTGAACAAGATCCCGAGATACTTAAACTCCTCCACTTGGGGCAGGACCTCCTCCCCGACCCGGAGAGGGCATGCTACCCTTTTCCGGCTCAAGACCATGGCCTCGGATTTGGAGGAACTGATCCTCATCCCGGCCGCATCACACTCGGCTGCAAACCGCTCCAGTGAAAGTTGTAAATCACGAACTGATGAAGCCAGTAGGACCACATCATCTGCAAAAAACAGAGAAGCGATTCTAAGGTCACCAAAACGGATCCTCTCAACACCTTGGCTGCGCCTAGAAATTCTGTCCATAAAAGTTATGAACAGAATCGGTGACAAAGGGCAACCTTGGCGGAGTCCAACTCTCACCGGAAACGAGCCTGACTTACTGCCGGCAATGCGGACCAAGCTCTGACACCGGTCGTACAGGGACCTAACAGCCCTTATCAAAGGGCCTGGTACCCCATACTCCCGGAGTACCCCCCACAGAACCCCCCGAGGGACGCGGTCGAATGCCTTCTCCAAGTCCACAAAACACATGTAAACTGGTTGGGCAAACTCCCACGCACCCTCCAGGACCCTGCTGAGGGTGTAGAGCTGGTCCAGTGTTCCACGACCAGGACGAAAACCACACTGCTCCTCCTGAATCCGAGGTTCGACTATCCGACGGACCCTCCTCTCCAGAACCCCTGAATAGACCTTACCAGGGAGGCTTAAGAGTGTGATCCCCCTATAGTTGGAACACACCCTACGGTCCCCCTTTTTAAATAGGGGAACCACCACCCCAGTCTGCCAATCCAAGGGAACTGCCCCCGATGTCCACGCGATATTGCAGAGTCGCGTAAGCCAACACAACCCTACAACATCCAGAGCCCTAAGGAACTCCGGGCGAATCTCATCCACCCCCGGAGCCTTGCCACCGCGGAGCTTTTTAACCACCTCGGCGACCTCAGCACCAGAGATCGGAGAACCCGACCCAAAGTCCCCAGGCTCTGCTTCCTCAGTGGAAGACGTGCCAGTAGGATTGAGGAGGTCTTCGAAGTATTCCGCCCACCGACTCACAACATCCCGAGTTGAGGTCAGTAGCACGCCACCTCCACCATAAATGGTGTTGGTCTCGTACCTCTTTCCCCCCCTGAGACGCCGGATGGTGGACCAGAATCGCCTCGAAGCCGTACGGAAGTCATTCTCCATGGCCTCTCCGAACTCCTCCCACGCCCGAGTTTTTGCCTCAGCAACCACCCGAGCCGCATGCCGCTTGGACTGCCGGTACCTATCAGCTGCTTCCGGGGTCCCACAAGCCAAAAAGGCCCAATAGGACTCCTTCTTCAGCCTGACAGCATCCCTCACTGCCGGTGTCCACCACCGGGTTCGAGGGTTGCCACCTCGACAGGCACCAACAACCTTGCGGCCACAGCTCCGATAAGCTGCCTCGACAATAGAGGCGCGGAACACGGCCCACTCGGACTCCATGTCCCCCGCCTCCCTCGGAACGTGTTCAAAGCTCTCCCGGAGGTGGGAGTTAAAGCTCCGTCTTACGGGAGACTCTGCCAGACGTTCCCAGCAGACCCTCACGATACGTTTGGGTCTGCCAGGTCTGACCGGCATCCTCCCCCACCATCGGAGCAAACTCACCACCAGGTAGTGGTCAGTAGACAGCTCCGCCCCTCTCCTCACCCGAGTGTCCAAGACATGCGGCCGCAGATCAGATGAGACGACAACAAAGTCGATCATCGAACTGCGACCTAGGGTGTCCTGGTGCCAAGAGCACATATGGACACCCTTATGCTTAAACATGGTGTTCGTTATGGACAATCCATGACGAGCACAGAAGTCCAATAACAGAACACCACTCTGGTTCAGATCAGGGGGGCCGTTCCTCCCAACCACACCCCTCCAGGTCTCACTGTCATTGCCCACGTGAGCGTTGAAGTCCCCCAGTAGAACAAGGGAGTCCCCAGGAGGCGCACTCTCCAATACCCCCTCCAAGGACTCCAAAAAGGGTGGGTAGTCTGAGCTGCCGTTTGGTGCATAGGCACAAACAACAGTCAGAGCCCGTCCCCCCACACGTAGGCGAAGGGAGGCTACCCTCTCGTTCACCGGGGTGAACCCCAACGTACAGGCACCAAGATGGGGGGCAACCAGTATGCCCACTCCTGCTCGGCGCCTCTCACCAGGGGCAACTCCAGAGTGGAAGAGTGTCCAACCCCTCTCAAGGAAACTGGTTCCAGAGCCAGAGCCATGCGTTGAGGTGAGTCCGACTATTTCTAGTCGGAACCTCTCAACCTCACACACTAGCTCAGGCTCCTTCCCCACCAGAGAGGTGACATTCCATGTCCCAATGGCCAGCTTCTGTAGCCGAGGATCAGACCGCCAGGGTCCCCGCCCTCGGCCGCCACCCATCTCACATTGCACCCGACCCCTTTGGCCCCTCCCACAGGTGGTGAGCCCATGGGAA
>JBBPBX010079860.1:0-16296 GCA_038048925.1 Garcialebias charrua
CCCCTCCAACCCTCCCTCCCCCCTCCAACCCTTCCTCCTCTCTGCTGTTTACGGTGGGGAAAAAGGTAAAACAAGCAGCATTATGAGCTTGTAAATAAGTTTATTGGTTTTTACTGATAGATAATTAGTTATTAGCGGTACTGCATTTTAAATAAAAATAGCAGAAATCCGCTTATGAATTATAAAAGTTAGTCAATTCACAAAAACGCTGACAAAAAGTTTAGGTCCACTGTAAGCGGAATAGCGATTTAGCGCTCCCTAGCGTTCATTCGCCCACCTTTGCCTTTTTCTGAAGCGGGACATAAATCTGCGTATCATCTGCATAACAATGAAAGGAGATCCCATATTTTCTAAGAATGGAGCCAAGAGGGAGCAGGTACAGTGTGAAGAGGAGGGGGCCTAAGACTGAGCCCTGAGGAACCCCACACAGAAGAGGAGCAGAGGAGGACACATGGTCACCAAGGCGGACACAGAAAGTACGGTCGGCTAAGTAGGACCTAAACCAGTTCAGTGCTGCACCGCTGACACCCCCCCATTGTTTCAAACGACATAGTAAGATGTCATGGTCCACGGTGTCAAAAGCAGATGATAAATCTAAAAGCAGGAGGACAACACTGTCACCAGAGTCTGTTGCTAAAAATATGTCGTTAAAAACCTTTAAAAGAGCAGATTCTGTACTGTGCAGAGCTTTAAAACCAGACTGTAAAACCTCGAGAATGTTCTGTTCTTCCAAATATGCTGATAGTTGGTTGTACACAACCTTCTCGAGCATTTTTGAAAGAAATGGCAGTTTGGAGATGGGCCTGTAGTTAGCAAGAACAGAGAGGTCAAGAGTGGGTTTCTTAATGAGAGGCTGGACATCTGCATGTTTAAAATGTCCAGGGACCACACCAGAGGACAGACTGCTGTTCAGAAGAGCAAGGCCCTACAGTGAGGAAAACCTCTTTGAATAAACGAGGAGTAACAGCATCACTTGGTGAACCTGTTGGCTTCAAGTGACTGACCACCTCCTGCAGAGACGACAGAGTCACAGGTTCAAAGCTGTCAAAAACAGCCGAGCAGGGCACAGAGACTGAGGGGTCATGAGCAGAAGGTGAGATCTGGGCTCTAGTGGAATTGACTTTCTCAACAAAGAAGCTTAGAAAGTTTTCACATGCAGCAGGTGAAGGTTCAATACAGTTTGTTTGCGGTGCGTTGAGAACAGAACCAATAACTTTAAACAGAACATGAGGACTGTGACTGTTTGATGCAATCACATTTGACAGGTATTTTCTTTTGGCATCTTTCACAGTTTTTTGATAGTGACGCCAGCAGTCCTTTAATATTTGAAACAACACCTGTAATTTGTTCAATTTCCACCTGCGCTCGGCTCTGCGACACTCTCTCCTAGCTGCCCTGGTGTTTTTGTCCAACCATGGTTCACACTTGATTTTAGGAGATTTGATTTTTAACGGACACACAGTCTAGAACCGTTTTGCAGGTGGAGTGAAACCATGAGCTGAGGGCCTCGTGTTGTTGGTCTCTGGGATGGTACAGTTTTGATTAAAAGCAGATGAAAAGTGACCAGCAGTGGAAGAGTTCAGAACACGACAGAGTCGAGCTGCAGCACGGGGTTTAGCTTTAGTGCAGGACAAGTTAGTCTCAAATAAAACAGGCATGTGGTCGGAAAACACAGGGTCACTACTCACTACATTAAAAACAGGTAAACCACACGATAAAACCAGGTCCAGGGTGTGTCCACGCTCATGTGTAGAAAAAGTCACAGATTGCACAAGATTAAAAGAGTCAATGATGTTTAAAAAGGACTGAGCCATGGGTAAATCAGGACAACACACAGATATATTGAAATCCCCTAACAAAAGAATTCTGTCATATTTTGGCATAATTTCAGCCAAAAAGTCTGAGAACTCGTTTATAAAATCCTTATTGTATTTGGGGGGACGATAAACAGCCACACACAGCGTAATGTGGGACGAGCCAAGTTCAAACAGGCTGTGCTCAAAGCTGTTGAATGAAGCTGGAGGCAGCTGTTTACATTCAAAACAACTTTTAAAAACAGTCACTATTCCTCCTCCTCGACCAGACATCCGTGGTGAATTAAAATAGCAGCAGTCCTGTGGTAAAAGTTCCATCAAAACGCTGGACTCACCTGGTCCACCTGTCCATGACTCTGTTATGAATAAGAAGTCCAATCCTTGAGATAAAAAGAAATCCTTGATGATAAAAGTTTCATTTGTCAGCGATCTGGCATTAATCAGGCCGATCCTGGCAGCAAGCGGTTGTTCTGCGTCCTCATCCAACATCCTCGCGTCCCGACACAAAGGCTGCAGGTTTTGGAGTGTGTGCCGTCGTCTGCAGGGACGAGGAAAACGGGGCGCGTGCGGTTGAATCGCTCCATCATGGCCGCCGCCAACAGGTACCAGCCAGGCTTCAGGGGGGTCCAGCACACGCAGCGGAAAAGAGAGGCGGGGCACCGATCCAAACTTTTCTGAAGAAGCTGGAGAAAAGCGTCTCAGCGCAGCTTTTAATCTCACCAGCTGACCGCCGCGCTTGCCGCGGCGACGCACGCGTTTCTGCCGGCGCGGTGGAGTCCAAACACAGCACAGGTGAGCTGGGATCCCCGACAGCAGCGGGGGCAAAGTTCCGTGTCTGGTGAAGTTCCAAGTAGACAGATTTCTTACAGAAAGTCCTATTTCCAGTAGAGTTTGGCGATCATACACCACTAAGGAGTTGACATAAGTGGAAAAAAGCAACATAATCAGCAACAAACAAATAATACGCAGAGACAAGCAGCAGGCCATGCTCACAGGCGCCATTTTGAATTTCTCCTGATCTCATTTATTTTATTTTATTTATTATGTATTTATTTAGTTTATTTTATAGATATACTTTTTATACTTTTTATACTACTATGCAAAAACTCAGGACAGTATTACACTTTTATTATTTCATTTTATGCTTATGTTCATTAAATGTTTAGTGTTTTAGTGTTGGTGTAAATTTTCATACTTTTATACTACTATGCAAAAACTCAGGACAGTGTTACACTTTTACTATTTTATGCTTATGTTTATTAAATGTTTCAGTGTTTTAGTGTTTAAATGGTTACTGTTGCACCAAGGGACTGAGAGAAATGCAATTTCAATCCTATGTATGTCCGGTACATATTGCAGTTCTGACAATAAAGTTGACTTTGACTCTAAAGAAGGAATAATGTTGTGAGAAATTCAGAGAGGAGCTGTTAAAGGCTCTGTGTGGTAAGAAAGAGCTTCCAAGTGACTTGGCTACTACAGCAACAGTAATTAGAAAGACAGGTAGGAAGGTACTTGGTGTGTCATCTGGACAGAGAATGGATGATAAGGAAACCTGGTGGTGGAATAGTGAAGTGCATGACGCCATTCAAAGAAAGAGATTAGCCAAGAAGAAATATGACAGTGAGAGGACTGAAGAGAGGAGACAGGAATATAAGGAGATGGGACATAGAGCAAAGAGGGAAGTAGCTAAGGCAAAGCAGAGGGCGTACAATGAGTTGTATGGGAGACTGGACACTAAAGAGGGCGAGAAGGACTTATACCAATTGGCAAGACAGAGGGATCAGGCTGGAAAGGATATGCATCAGGTTAGGCTTATTAAATGTGGTGGTATAGGAAGGCGGATAATTACCTAAATAAATCTCAGGTGCGTAGGGCTGGTTGGCGGTGGGAGTGGTGTATAACTAGCTGCCGCATTCAGTCGGACAGGTCGTCTTCGTGCTCCCGCTGAATGGCTGGTGGCCGTGGGTGTTGGCCGTGCAAGGCAACCCATCGCTGAGTGTGGTGCGGGCCGGTGTTGATTCCTTTGCGGGGTAAAACGGCTGCGGTGCTGCGCTTCTCCGCCCTCTCATGCTGTGAGGGTGTGTGTATGTGTGTACGTGGTTGTGAAGCCAGCAGGTCCCCTCCACCCACATCGGGACCACTGCTGCTCTGTTTCCAGAGACTGCTGCTTTGTCTTCCGGGGTCCACTATGGGTTCCTGGCGACTCTGTTTGGGGGAAGCTCTGCACGAGTGCTTGAAACACGGACCGTGGTGTCGTCAGCTGTTTCCCTGACCGTGGTGTCGTCAGCTGTTTCCCTGACCGTGGTGTCGTCAGCTGTTTCCCTTACAGCGGCGCGTGGAGTGTGACGTCAGTGCAGCCAGCTGCTTGTCGCTGGAATGTGACGCGAGTGTACCCCGACTCGAATGGTGAACTGTATATATTTATTGTAAATGTTTATGTATATGTGGGTAATTGTTTTGTGTGGGGTAGTTCAGTATCTTTGGGGTTTAAAGGGTTTTTGGGTTTGTTTATTTTCTTTTGTGTTTTGTGTGCAGATTGGTCGACCGGAAGCAGAGCAGTGGTGGTTCCAGCACATCTTTGAAGTGGTGGGTGGATAAGATTTGTAATTATGGCCGAGGAAATTAAGGAGCTTAAAGAGTTGGTGGAGAGCTTAAAAATTGATAATGAGCAGTTGCGCCAAGGGCAGGCCAGCTTAAGTGCCCAGCCGTCAACTTCAGGAGTAGGCCTACCTAATGCCCCTCTTACAGAGAGACTTATTTTTGTGCCTAGGGATAATAAATGTCCCATCTTTAGAGGAAGGACCGGCATAGGACTGAGTGAGTGGATGGAGGAGGCGGAGATGTGTATGCGGGCGCAACATTTATCTGTGGCTGATCAAGCTTTTTTTCTTTTGGATCACTTAGAGGGAGAGGCTCAGAATGAAATTAAAGGGATTGTGACATGATTTTGTAAATTTGAATATTTGTCAGAACATATATATCTTATATCATTGAGCTCTGGTCGTTTTTGCATAATAAATAATAAATATATTAAAATTTCATTCCAAGTTATGATAGTTATTTCTCTGGGACACGCTGGGACACGCCCCTAAAATTCCGTGCATTCCGCAAAACAGTCATGTGACGTACACGTGGGGAGCCGCTGCTCAACGCGCATGTAAATAATAATGGCGGAGCATGTCGACTCAGACGAGTGCAGCATTTCTAGTGTTGATCTAAGCGATTTGTCTTCAGTTTTGGAAGGTGAAGTTAGTTCTGGTGATGAACAAGAGCCAGCAGGTTTCAATTTAGGTATTCAACCGTATTTATATGAGCCTTACCGTTCAGGAAGTGATGATTCTGAAGCAGACATTGCAGCCGAGGGAGGATTTGAGGCTGAACTGGAACCTGATCTATCTCGTTTACAGAGCACTGACTGGTAACTTTTTTATGTATCTAATAATTATTCAACATTAATTACAGTTGAAAAAATATGATTACCTTTGAAGTATCTGTACTTTTTAAACGTTTATTTTAACATGAAAAACAACCAATAATTCTAAATCAGGTCATCTGCAGTTTATTTTTTAGTAGAAACGTTTCAGCCTCACTCCAGAGGGCTTCATCAGTCAGAATAGTTCCTGCACACTGATTGAGAATTATCGGATTTGATACCTGGATTACTGAGCATGAACCTTCATGAAAAACATAATTCTTATTTCCACAGATGTGGAAACATACACAGATGTGCCTGTGTAAATACACTGAATGTTCACTACATCTCAAGAGTTTTATATATGAATCATCACATCAAAAACAAAATTTTCACTGAAATTATGTCTAAATTACATCAGTGTATTTAATTATTACTGCTTAGTTATTGACTTACTGTCTAGTTTTATCATAAAAATATTTTGAATTCAATAACACAAAACAATTGTATTGTTTTATAAATATTTCTCCACTGTAAATAAAGCAAAGATCTGATACATCAAAAAATTATATAAATATATGCTGCTGGAGATTCTCAGTTGTCCAGGACATGATAAAATCAAAAAAGGTGTTCAATACAGAAACAACAGTACTTTATTTGATACAGAAAACGTTTCACCCTCTATCAAATTGAGAAAGCCCTTTGAATAGAGGGCGAAACGTTTTCTTTTACAAATAAAGTCCAGTTGTTTCTGTATTGAACACCTTTTTGATCATATATATCTTTATAATTTACATAAAATATTACATATGTAATTTTTTGGTTTTTAATGATAAAAAGTTTAAACAATTACATTAATTATTTTTATGTTAAACAAATGGTACATTGACAATTTACTCATTTTATAAAATGCAATCACACCAAAATAATGTCTGTTTGACATTGGTTTTTTAAATTTTAAATTTATTAATAATACAAAAAATATCAGAAATGTATAAATCTGTACAAAATCAAATAAACCATTTTTTATTTCTCCAGGTGTACCTGTACAAATTGCGAGGCAATGCCAACCATTGTAGAATCCCAATGCTGTCAAGAAATAAATGCGGTTACTCAAGAAATTCGTCGTAAAGAACAAGATGTCACATGTGTCACCCAGCTGTCCAGCTTTGAAAGATGTTGTCTGGATGTTGATGTCCTACGAATTGCAAACTTTGACTTCATAGACCACTACCTGAGACATGACGATTCACAAGAACATGAGTATGTAACTTTTTAACAAAATTTAAAGGTAAACAATATAAAAAAACAACAGAGAAATACAGAATCCTTGTTTTTGTTTGTTTCAGAAACTAGCAAAAGACTATAAGGCAGATGTATAAAATGAAAAACAAGAACATATCTGCATTGGTTGTTTCCAGGATTCCAACAGATTCTGAAAACCATTTTGAGAGGGCAAGCCCAAGAGCTTCAGATATATTTTTTAAAGATCTTCCAGGAAGCTGGAGCAGAGTAGGAGAAGGCCCTTTTTCCAAGTTCAGTCCTCACTGACGGAACACTGCAGGTAATAATGTCCTGAGAGCGCACGCTCTGCGTGAGTGCAGCTACAGCGTTCGCTCTCAGGACATTATTACCTGCAGTGTTCCGTCAGTGAGGACTGAACTTGGAAAAAGGGCCTTCTCCTACTCTGCTCCAGCTTCCTGGAAGATCTTTAAAAAATATATCTGAAGCTCTTGGGCTTGCCCTCTCAAAATGGTTTTCAGAATCTGTTGGAATCCTGGAAACAACCAATGCAGATATGTTCTTGTTTTTCATTTTATACATCTGCCTTATAGTCTTTTGCTAGTTTCTGAAACAAACAAAAACAAGGATTCTGTATTTCTCTGTTGTTTTTCTATTGTTTATAGTTTAAGGAAATTCTACCATTGATGCTCATCATATTTAATAACTAAACATAACCACACTTTATTTGCAGAAAATTTCGCTATATTGCATACAGGCAGTTCGTCCGTATGTGTTGGGGCCACCTCGGAAGATACCACAGAGTACCAATTCCAGCATGTGTCGTGACTCGGATCAGAAACACTTTTCCATCAGAAGGTGTCTACACTGGCTTCAAGTGGCCCGATGTCTAATTACTTGTATCTGGAACGTCTCTCTGCAACTGCTGCGTCTTTATCTGGATGATGGAAAGCACTGCTGAGTGGCGGTGGCACAACAACTTCTTCACCAGGCTGGTCCTGTGACTCACTTGTGCAGAGATCAATTACCTCCTTCATAACAGTGTCCACATAGCCTGTCAAAGGAAAACAACAAACAAACAAAAAAAAACTATGACTGTATTATGTTCTCATGTTGATATCTGTAGAAGTTAGTATTATGTTCTCATGTTGATATCTGTAGAAGTTAGTATTATGTTCTCATGTTGATATCTGTAGAAGTTAGTATTATGTTCTCATGTTGATATCTGTAGAAGTTAGTATTATGTTCTCATGTTGATATCTGTAGAAGTTAGTATTATGTTCTCATGTTGATATCTGTAGAAGTTAGTATTATGTTCTCATGTTGATATCTGTAGAAGTTAGTATTATGTTCTCATGTTGATATCTGTAGAAGTTAGTATTATGTTCCCATTTTGATATCTGTAGTAGTTCAGCGGTTTGTGATAATAAAAAAAAAAAAATTGATTTCATGTCATTTTCTTCTTCAAAACACACATTTTTCAAAGAAAACTTATTATACTGCTTAAAGTTTTCATGTGATTTGTGAGATCGTGTAGTGTAGAATAACTTACCATAGGTTGGATCCTCTAGTATCTCCTTGACGACATATTGTCCTTTTTTCCACTTTGGAAAGGACAGTCCGAAGCAAGGATTTCCAGACATTGTTGATTTTTGTTCCCTTGCTGCGTTTTCGTTAAAATGCAGCACAGCAAGCAATGTTCTGTAAAAATAATGGTTTGTGGGGTTAATTATCTTTTAATATTTCGATTATTATAACATTTATTAGTTGCCAATTTTTTATTATTACCTGCACAGCTGACCACTGTATGAGAAGGAGTACGTTTTTGGAGCGAACTGATTCAACAGACTGTGGAAGGCTTCGAGTGAAGATGTCTGTTCTTCTCCGGACAGCTGTTTGATGTCTTTTAAGAGGGATTTGGCCAAAACAATCTTTTCCAGTCTGACCATCAGCTTGGAACCTGAAAGTACATAAGTTTAAACAAAACAAACATTTTTATAGAAACAATTCATATTTATGAATAAACAAACATTTTCACATATAAAATGTAAACAACTTACTCGGTTTCAGCCATTTGATCCTATGTGCACGTCCCAAAAGACTTGGATGCGAACAAAGAGGGAATAGATCATCATTGTGCTGGTGGATGTTGACAATGTGGTTGAGCAGCGACTGCCATTTAGAGACTATAAGATCAGGCTGTTCAGGAGGTGTTGTGATCACAGACCAGTACAGATGATGGACTATGCTGTTCACCCAGTCAGACAGATCATTGCAATCCTTCTCTTTACATAAACTCCACAACTTCTTCTTCAGGGCTAAAATTTAGAGAGGATATTGAATTTATTCATTTAGTAAATAATGAAAAGTAAATGTAAACAATACTGAACCATAAACATATTATCAAAGACATTTTACGTACACTTTGCTATGTGCCAAATATCGAAGTAGTGGGCGATGTTCGGCCTCTCTTCCTTTAACCATTTCCTTATCTGAACATGCCGGTCAGTCACCATCCTTCCTATTTCGAGGTCTTCGTTCTCCAGAAAGGTAATTGACCGTATCATTCCTTCTTTCTCCATGTGAGTGGCTCCACCAACCTCATTACTCTAATACATAACATTAAAGAGAAATATAATTAGTTATTTTTCGATTCTCAGTGAAATGATGGTTATTAATCATAATGGTTAACAATTAATTAAACAAAAAAATCATTAGTTACCTGTACTAGCTGTGAATCGATAATTGCGTTGGCCTGAAGTTCTAGCATTGTATATGAGCCAAACTTTGCACTGTGTCCAGGGCTGTCAGCACGGCCATCTCCAGCCAAAACAAGTGGCCGTTGGTCAGCTTGCAAAGATGCCAGCAACCAAGTTTGTGAGTTACCCCACACTGTTTTAACTGCTGGAAATAGATACTGTTGCTGATGCCTAAAAAATGTTCTAAGTGTCATAACTGCAACGTTCATATGTTTGAACATTCGTAGAACCTTACTGGCTATAGCTCCACTGCAGACTATTGCTGTAGACAGTAAAATGTTCCCTGTTGGGACATTTCCTGTGAGTGATTGACTGTACCAAGTAGTCTGATAATTACAAAATCTGCATTTTAGAAGTACATGAAGCATTGTGCCCCGTGTACTTCTAATTGTCTCCAAGTTGTTGGTTCTACAGCTGTTGCAAGACACTAGCTGCAGCAACAAAGCTAGATGTGTCCAGCAAACCAAGTAAAAATCTGGCTTGTCATGTACACTAGAGGTAGTGGATTCTTGTGATTTTGTGTCAGAACTCCCTTGTGAACTTGTTGACGGGAAGTATTCCTCGTCATGAGGCTGGACTTCAGGGCTGCTAGACTCAAGTGCAGGGCTGCTAGACTCAAGTGCAGGGCTGCTAGACTGAAGTTCTATGTCTGATGTAACTGTATGTGTTGGTGAAATGAAAAGTGGAGAAACGTCGGTTTGTGTGCCCACATCTGTATGGAGAGCTGAAGCCTGTGTACCTGAGGAAAAAAACAACAACAACAACAGACAACTAATTAAATATATTTTGTAATATAATGATTAGAATTACAAAAAACAAACAAATCAATTAGGTTTGCATCAAATGAAGTTTTAGTATCGTTGAAATATTGTAATTTAGACAATATTGCCAATGACAACACCATGAATGATACTGCAAGTACACTAAATAATTATCCATTACTGTAGTCTTTACACTGTTGTGCAAAAACAATTTTTGCTGTGTGGGTTATTGAGACCGAAGTGTTGAAATTTTTCAAAATACCTTTGTTCTTTGTGCCCTTAATTATAGAAACTTGTACTCTGACACATCTTGAGTTGTACCTTCTTTGTGTGGTTTGAGTACCGGTAGTCTAAGAAAACAGAAATAAAAATGATGTAATTCACATTCACAATTTAGATGTTTCTTTTTTTTTTTTTTTTACTATGTTACTAGTTTTAATTGCGATTTTCAAGACAGAACTTTACCGTGGTAACCTGACTAGTTGACGGGCATGGCTCTTCTGGTTCATCAGATGTTGAGATTGTTGATTCTGGAAAGCTGGACATAAGTTCAGCTATTTCCTAGAGAGAGAAATACAAAAACATTACACACTATTAACATTACCAGAAGTTCTAAAAATATTTAACATACACATAAATGTAATGTTTTTTTTAGGTTGGTGGAATTGTGAGTGATGATATATTAAAACCTTACTTATATCATATTATTTATTTAGCTATTTTACAATTTTTTTCTTATTTATTAAGCACCCAAAGTATTTTGACATTATTGTTTACAGAATTCATTCATTCAACCTTTATTTATACAGGCTAGCCTCATTGAGCCACGGGGACTCATTTACAAGAGGGACCTGTCTCACTCACACCCAGGGTCAATTTAGAGTTACCAATCAGTCTAACATGCATGTTTTTGGACTGTGGGAGGAAACCGGAGCACCCGGAGAAAACTCACGCATGCACGGAGAGAACATGCAAACTCCACCCAGAAAGGCACCCGGACCGGGATTTTAACCGGGGACCTGCTCGCTGAGAGGAAGCAGCTCTACCAGTTGTGCCACCGTGCTGCACCGTGCTGCCCATTATGAGATTCATAATTAGCCATCTAAATTTTCTAATGTCTAAATTAAACAATATGATTGAAATTCACTAGATCATTCATGAAATGATTAGATCCCATGATTTAAATGGCATTTATGAAATGAGTAAATAAGAAAATTAACAGTGCTTTTCATAAGGTTGAGTCTGACAACAAATAATTTTACGAGTTTGTTTCTTCAAAGTAAAGTAACTTTTGTCAATATAAGCAGTAGAAGTTTTAATCTTGTTCAAATCATTTTATTGTATACTCTATTAATGGAAAACTTATTGATTAACTTTTACGATTCAGCTTTGAAAAAACGTCAGCAGGGGGAGCTTCGTGGCTTTGAGCATGTCCGATTGCGTTTGAGATCTATCATTTTAAGACAGTAAATCATCCAAAACTCTCATTAATAAACCCTCCATGAATAAAAACACAGACTGATGTTACTTGATCGCGCAGAAATAATTTAAAAATACATATATAGCAACGTGTTTGCTACTGTATCTCGGCTAGTTTGTTAGCAGCGAACAAACACGACAACCTATTGTCGGAACATAAATGTATTAAAGCAATCGAAGGGTTATTATTCATCCAATACAGTTATTAGACACTCGATCAATGGAAAAGTGATTTAGACACGGTTTATTTTTTACACAGTAGCTACGTGGGGTTAGCTTCTCCTGTGGCTCTTTGTTCATGAGCTAACGCTAACATAGGCCAGATCGCGTTTGAGATCTATCATTTTAAGACAGTAAATCATCCAAAACTCTCATTAATAAACCCTCCATGAATAAAAACACAGACTGATGTTACTTGATCGCGCAGAAATAATTTAAAAATACATATATAGCAACGTGTTTGCTACTGTATCTCGGCTAGTTTGTTAGCAGCGAACAAACACGACAACCTATTGTCGGAACATAAATGTATTAAAGCAATCGAAGGGTTATTATTCATCCAATACAGTTATTAGACACTCGATCAATGGAAAAGTGATTTAGACACGGTTTATTTTTTACACAGTAGCTACGTGGGGTTAGCTTCTCCTGTGGCTCTTTGTTCATGAGCTAACGCTAACATAGGCCAGATCGCGTTTGAGATCTATCATTTTAAGACAGTAAATCATCCAAAACTCTCATTAATAAACCCTTCATGAATAAAAACACAGACTGATGTTACTTGATCGCGCAGAAATAATTTAAAAATACATATATAGCAACGTGTGTTTGCCCCATGATGTTATGTCGGCTAATTATTTTTTTAGCATTGCACATGTTAATCCTCCATGATAATTGGCTTTATACACTCACAGTATATAAAGTAAAACAACATGAGCTCACGTTTATCATCTAAAACAGTACACACCTCCGATTATGTTTACACAAAAGACTTACTCTTTTCCTGGACAGTTTTACGACGGTAGCTTCCCTGCGTTGTTTAGATGTGGTAGCTCCTGTGGGACTTTCTTCTGTAGATTTTCTTTTAAAAATTGTAGGAATAGCATCCGGTTTTAAAAGTCTTCTATATCTTACTGGTAATCCTAAAGATTCTTTTATACCAGGTGTTTCCTGAAAACAATCGGCAGTAAAATGGTCGCTGCAGACATACGACTCTTTAGTTGGAACCCATCGGTCCCTTGTTCTCTGCACTTGTCTGGTCCATTCTTGTCGAAGTTTCTCATCTTTTGGGAATTTGTGAAGGCTCACTTGTTCACTGCTGATATTAGAACACCCAAATGCGCTACAACGTGACGGCATTTTTCAAGTTACACAACAAAAAAAAGAGGGATCTTTCACCAAACAAAGGGGCAAGCCAGGCTCCGCCTTATGCCCAGTGCCCACGTGTACGTCACATGAAGATTTGCATAAATTCACGGGGCGTGTCCCAGAGAAAAAATTACCATAAATTGGAATGAAATTTTAATATATTTATAATTTATTATGCAAAAACGACCAGAGCTCAATGATATAAGATATATATGTTCTGACAAATATTCAAATTTACAAAATCATGTCACAATCCCTTTAAGTATCGTTCTAGTGCAGAGAGGGAGAACCCTGCCAGAATATTTGAAATTGTACAGGAATTATATGGTTGCACTGAGTCATATGTTGCTTTACAAGAAACCTTCTTCTCCAGAAGACAGCAAGAGGGAGAGATCCTTCAGGAGTTCTCCCTTGCATTAATGGGCCTTATGGAGAGGGTAAAGCAACGTGCACCTGCTGGCATGTTGAACTCAGTGATGTTGTTAAGAGATCAGTTTGTTGAACAGGTATTGGATGGTTCTCTGCATTGTGAACTGAAGCAGTTTGTGCGCAGGAGGCCAGACAACACCCTGCTTGAGGAACACTGCTGGACATGCTGGGAACGTTAACTGAAAAGGAAAAAACTCATTGGAAAGACTTTGTAAAACCGCTAGTGCATGCCTACAACTGCACGAAAAATGATGTTACAGGATATTCACCATATGAGCTGATGTTCGGACGCCAACCTCGCCTACCAGTGGACTTAGCCTTTGGACTGCCATTAAGTAAGGATGGATTTACCTCCCACACACAATATGTGCAGAAGTTAAAGTCCCAACTGGAGGAAAGTTACAAACTGGCCAGTAGGAACTCGGCTAAGGTGATGCAACGTAACAAGACCCGATTTGACCGGAAAGTTACTGCATCAGAACTGGACATTGGAGACAGAGTTTTGGTGAGGAACGTGCGAATAAGAGGCAAACACAAACTCGCAGATAAGTGGGAGTCGTCTGTATATATTGTTGTGAAGAAAGCCGGCAATCTTCCTGTATACACAGTCAGACCAGAAGGCCAGAACAAACCACTAAGAACCCTGCATCGAGACTTTTATTGCCATGTGGGTACTTGCCTGTTCCTGAGAAAGAATACCTGCCAGAGACAATGAGAAATCTCCTGTGTCCTCTCCAGTATCTGCTGATGATGATGAACTAATCAATCCACCTCTGCACATTCCATCATCTTTTGAACCTGTAAAATTTACGATTGACGTTGACCTACCTCCTGCCGAGCAGTCTGTCCAAAGCACTGATCCGTCTGTCCCACAAATTCCAGTATCTGTTACTGAGGAAAAGGGTGATGCTAAGGAAGATGAACCCACATCTGTTAAAGAGGAACGATTAGCAATGGGCAGTGAAGAACCTGAAATTGACCTTGAACAAATCAATCCTGCAGAGTTCTCCAGAGTTGAAGGAAGTATTTTTCCAGATCCTGATGCTTGCAGGGGTCACCAACGTGGTGCCCGCGGGCACCCGGGTGCCCCCAAGGACTATTTGAGGTGCCCTCGGACCTGTTCTAAAAAAAAGCACAACTCACTTAGCTGCATTTAAAATTTCATTTTATTCAGGTTTCATTCTTTTTTTTTGTATTTATATATACACTACATGTATTTTAATATGTATATCTTAAAAATATGTTATTAAAAATATGTTTTATTATACATTTTTTCAATTTACGCTTTGTTATTTCCGAAGAGTTTATCAAACTGGTGCCCTTTGTATGACTCCGTACCCTCGAAGTAGCTCTCAGTTTCGAAAAGGTTGGTGACCCCTGCTCCAGAGTATGACAATGCAGACGTGCCAGACATTCCCAGCTATGCTGAAGAACCTCACTCACCATTGGAGACAGTATCGATGGATACTGAAGACCAACCCATGAGACGTTCTAGCCGCACAAGAAATCCACCTGATCGGCTACAGTATACTGGACCTGGCAAACCATTTTTGAAAAGCATTCAGACCTTGCTACATGGGTTAAGTTCTGCTTTCTCCTTCGCCCTCCAAGAGGACGAAGAAGAACAATTGATCGCTCCATTCCCCAGTCAGCCACCAGTTTGCTGCCAGCCTGGTACATGTACGAGGACGTACATGGGATCAGGAGGGGAGAGTGTAACCTGCACAAAATAATTAACCTGTATTTTATTTTGAAAGGGACAAATTGACGGCACGCTTTAAATTCCGGGTCAGAGGTGAGCTCGGGTGTTCCGTCATAGTTGTGCTGCTGACGCTGTGGCTGGCTGCTTGAGCTCGGCGTCTTCATAATCCATGGGAGAAACACGCTGTATCAAGCCAATTAACACGACCGGAGGAATTTATTAAGTGTTTTGTATCAACCACTCGACGGTGAGTCGTTTGTCTTACGTATTTGGGTTCTTTTTTATGAAATAGAAATACGGTGGCGACACGCCCACTCCATCCATGTATTTAAGATTAAAAGTAGTGTTAGTGATCGAAAGATCATTCTTTTTTTATTAAGTTTGTGGCCGAATCTCTTCGTTTTGGTCGGGAGCAGAGAGGATTGTTCCTCGGCGCCCTCTGCTGGGGAAGCTTCAGACTTCAGCTCCTTGTTGCTCTTCTGTGCTGTTTCTGTCGGACTCTCCTCCACATCTTTAACCTTCTGGTTCCTGGTCTCACTGCAGGACTCCTCAGGCTGTGACTCCGGCTCGGATGCTTCGATGATGAAGACGTTGTCGTTATCAACATATTCTTGCGTTTCATCTTTTAGTTTTTTCATGTCAGCCTCCAGCTCTTTAACACTGTCTATGGGGCGCAGCAACCCTAAAGCTGAAATAGCTGGGAAGCCTAGTAATGGAGTCGACAGTCTCTGTATGACATACACTGGCTGTGTTGTAGTTTTGTCTTTGTATTTCATGAGAGCGTTGAACTGACCTTTCACTTGCAGGGCTTCACCACTTGGACCACACAAGGGCTTGTCTGCTTCGGTAAGTGGGCCATGTGTGTCTTTCGAGTAGGTGGCTGTTGGTATCACAGTCACATCTGCTCCCGTGTCCAGTTTGAATGTGATGTTTTTGCCGTTGATTTCCAGCGTTTTTTTCCAGTTGTTGGGGCGTTCTCCTGCCGATACTGCTCCCAAAAACAGTTTGTCGTCCTCCAGTGCGACGTCCTCATCCTTCTGGACTGCTCCCACTCTGGCTGATCTGCACACAGCTGCAAAATGTCCCTTCTTTCGGCATTTCCTGCACTCTGCGTCTCGTGCTGCACAGTTCACTTTGTTGTGTGCAGGTGATTTACCACAGCGTCCACAGTACTTGTATCCTTTTTGGATTTCACTCTGTCTGTTTGTTTCGTGTGGTTTATGTGCTCGGTTGTCGCTGAAAGTTCTTTTCTTGAAATTTAATAAGTCCACGTTAGCATGCTGTGTCATTCCCGTTGTCTCTCTCACGACTGGTTGTTGTTTCTTAATCT